>NDGM011256189.1:0-21145 GCA_002564305.1 Octomys mimax | reverse complement strand
CTCTCTCTCTCTCTCTCTCTCTCTCTCTCACACACACACACACACACACACACACACAAACTGTATTGATGTTCTTTTTTTCCTACAGGGAATTGCATTGATGACCCCTGAATAGAAAGTGAGTATGGCTGGGCAGGGGTTGCTGATGGAACGCCAGTACCTGAAGTCCAGTGGGCTGGCCTCATTTTGTTCCATTTCTTCCATGTTGAAACCCAGTTTTCTTTGTGTGTTGTCCCCTCTCAGGTGCTTCCCATGTTTACCTTTTTTCTTTCTGTCACTGCTGTAAAGGATGCCCTCTGGCTGCTATGTGGGCCCCAGTGTCAGTGAGAGCTGGAAGACCCTTCTTACAGTGAAGTGCTGCCTACCAGTGCACCAGAAGCTGTCTTACATTTGGAGCCTCCTTGGACACTAAATAAACTCATGCTGCCAGCCTCCATGTCTGTGTTCCTTGTCCTGAGGAAAGGGTGCTCCTATTCTTTGATCCACAGCCTGGATGACCATTCCCATGTGCACTCCCGGAGTGACCACAGGGATGTGGTGGGAGGGCCTGTAGGCCACAGCTCAATGCAATGTCTTCAGAGGGCATGTGCTTTCCAGTGGACTGTAGTGTCTCTGGATTCAATGTGCAGGGAGCCTCTACCTTCATGGCCCTGGCACCTGAGACAACATCCCATCTTCTCTGCTCTGGCAGTTTCCTGTATGTAGCTGCTGGCACCTAATTTGTCCATGATTGGACATTGTCCCTTGCTGCCACTGTGTTTTCCCACAGCACCTTCCCCCCATTGGCCTCAATTGGATGCCACCAAAGTGGCCGGTGCAAGAGGAGAGACATGGTTTTCCACAGGGGCTGCTTGTCTTTTCTCCTGGAACTCCATATCAAGCTAGAAGGGAGAGTTGCAGCAGTAGCTGTCATTGCTCTTGAGCTGTGGGACACAGGCTTCTGCTTGGGTTATTTGCATGTGTCCTTATGACATTGTGCTCTTGTGCCCCTTCCTGTTCATGCCAGGGCCTCCTACTCCTCCTGTCCTAACATGTGCATTTCAGATGGGAGCTATAGGTGGCTGAGCTTCCCATGGGAGATGCAACATGAGTAACACTGGAATGACAGAGGCTCTACAGGGGAAATCCCTGTTACAAGGTGCATGGCTGAGCTGGGCCTGCAGGGATGGTGTGAGGGATAGGGAAGTGTACAAGGCATGGAATAGATCCACTCTGCGTTGATGGAGACCACTGCTTATCTGGAGGGCCTCTGGAAGCACATTGTCTGCAGTCTGGAGGGAAATGTGAAAGCTAAGTGGGAGAAGTGCATTTGCTATTGTCAGCATGCCTGCCATCTGGACAGGCTAAGAAGCTCCCAAATCAAATTACAACACCTTGCTGTGTACAAATGCATCAACACTACAGCTTTCAAAGACCAGAAGCTCCCAATCTGAAATTGATTGTGCACAGGAATCAAGGTGTAGTCAAGTTTCACTCTTTCCCCAGGCTCTGAGGATGGGTCTTGTCTCTTCCAGCCTTGTGTGCCCACCATTCCTACCTCTGTCCCTGCCTTCACATGACCTTTCTTCCGCATTCAGATGCCCTACCTTGTCTTACAGAGGACATTTAGGATGGTATTTGTGTCACCTGGAAAATGCATAATAGTCTGCTTATCTAAAACCTTTAATTCATTTCAACCACAGAATGATAATGGAAGGTGAGAAGTAAGTAAAGTAAAATGGGGCAAGGAAAAGTATCTAGTGGCATCATAAGTTAGAATATTTGCTTCTAAACCAGCATTGTTGAGACAAGCTTAAAATCACAGCACTCAGGGGTTCAGGAAGTAGGATTTTGAGTTGAACAACAGCATGGTGGAGTACAGGGCATTACCCTGTTTGAAGAACACAAAAGAAAATCATACAAAAGATTCAAGTATCATGAAGAAATCAAAAATAATGTATGTCTTGCTGTCTGTTACCCCGCTTCTGTCTTTGTATCTGCTATTTGTTTTTACAATTAAAATAAAATAAATTAAATTAAAATTTAAAATATGTAACTGTTAAGAAGAGGGTCCTTAAATTCATTACAATTGCGAATATTTTCCTGTTTTTGTTCTTTTTCCAAGTAAAGTCACATTTACACGTTTTAGAGATGAGAATATAGTTCAACGTCCTGCTTTCCCAGTGCCAAAATGAAACAAATACAAATGAAACCAAACCGCCACCGCCACCACCACCGCCACCACCACCACCACCATCAACCCCAGTCCCGCATTATCACCACCAATAACAAGAAAAACAACAGCAACAAAATCCAAAATCCAAAATCATAAAGAAATAAAATCACAAAAGATGAGGACACAGGAATTATCAAAAGGATTACATTTGGGGTTCATTTTTCAGTCCATCACAGTGCCCTGCCCCACACCGAACTTCCCCCAATCTGTGCGCATTCTTGCCATGCTGCTCTGTTGCTCCCAAGGTACCCGTGGAGGGCCATAGGATCATCTCCAGATGGATCTTGGTGACTTATTCATAGAGTTTGTACAGTTAGGATCATCATCAACAACAACAACAACCAGAAGAAGAAAAGAAATGAAGCTGGGTCTGGGTGAATACTTGTAATCCCAGCATTCTAGGAGGGTGAGGCAGGAGGACTGGAAGTTCAAGTTGAAGTTCCCTCTGGGAGATTTAGCAAGACCCTCAATCAGATTAAAAAGTAAGCCTGGTTTGCTTGTGCACACATAAAATCCAGTACTTGGAGCCTAGGGCAGGAAAAGCGCCATGATCTCAAGGTAAACCTGAACTCTATAGTGACTTCCCTGCCAATAGGAACTGCACAGCAAAGGTGGAAGTAGTACATGCAGCAGCAGACCAGAAGGGTAGAACTGAAAGTCCATCTGGGGCCCTGTGGTTCTCCCTAGGTCTGCACCTTACTGGACCGGAGGGTGATACATCCTGGATGTCCATATAGATGCCTGGCTGTAGAAGCTCTGGGCTGTGCAGAGGGCAAGCAAATCCCAGAGATCTCAGGGGAATTGTATGGCTTAACCTACTTTATTCCAGCCACTTGCTTTCTTTTCTTCCTAAAAGAAAAATGAGACACTGGATTTTGGCAGACTTTTATGGATTCAGGGTCCCTCGCTTACTTCTTCACCTATCCTCAAGCTCCTGCCAAGGAGACCCCTCCACTCAGGCCTGAGCCTCCCACCCTGATCTCTAGGCTGTCTCTCAGAGACTCCACATGTGGACCCATAGAAATCATTCAGACAGCTGGATCAGGTGCACACCTGCATTTTTTTGTTGCCAGAAGACAGCTGAGTTACCACACTCCAGGGACCTTATAGAAACATTTGCTGGGCCTTGAGACTATCCGGGGCCTCCTGAGTATGATCAAGGAGGCCTATTGTCTCAGAGTACATGGATCTTGCGTGGACATCGTGTGAACAGACTGCATAGATTTACCTATAGGGAGAGACCACAAGCCCCCAACATCCTTCTAAAGCCCTTAAAATTCCTAGACAAAGATCCATGTGTGAGTCCTCTACTCATGCTTAGGGGGAGGTCTACTTCCTTGCCTGACGCTCTTTTTCTTCTTTGCCTTTATATCTTTCAAATAAATTTGCTTACATCTTGCCTCCTCCATTCACTGTTTTTTTCTTCATCAGTACACCACAGGACACCAGTATTCGGACATTTGATTCACAGGCGAAGGAGGAGGACCTGCAGATTAATTTTCAGTGGTCAAAGCCACTGGTGAGTGGAAGGGAACGATCCAGGTTTATTGTGTTCTGGGAGAAGGGGAAACAAGAACTGAGCCTGTGTCCTGAAGGTGGAGTTTTGATTTTTAAGTTACTATTTTACTTGTCTCCTTTTTAACTAAATTTATTTTGCAATGCTATCTCAAGATGACAAGATGACTCAGACTTTTTGTTTGTTTCTCTGATTCTGTTTTGGTGACTTGCAATTTTCTGGAGATTCTGTTTTATAATTACTAATAAGATTCTCTCACTGTCCCCTTAATGCTTCTAAAACATACATTTAGGTCCCCTGTGTATGGGTACAACTTATTTGTTATATATATATATATATATATATATATATATATATATATATATATAGTTTGGTTTTTTTCTTTTTTCCTGAGAAATTAAATTTGTCTATATTTATGGCTGTTATTAGTCATTCCCAAAAATCTGCTCTTGGCTTTCATATTCCCTTTTTATCTCCTGTCTTTGTCTTCGTCTCTATCTCAGTCTCTGTCTCTCGCTGGACATCAATTCCATGGGTCCTCTGCAACTAAGCTAGTACACAGACCCCTTCTATTTTAAGAGAATTTCTCGTTAATTTTCCCAGACAGGGCTTGAGCTTACAATCCTGCCTCAACCTCCTATATGTGAAGGTTGCAGTTGTGAAGTATGACCCCAGCATAATTTCTTCTCAGCCTTTTCTATTTTTTTTTATTTCCTATTTTTGCTTTAGGCATGAGACCAAGGCATCAGGTTTGGCAAGCACTTGAGCTCTGAGATGCACTCCCATCTCTATCACCTGTAAATACAATTTTATGTAGAAGAGGAGGGAAAAAAATCTTTTGCAACTGTGGTTGATTTAAGGATCCACTTTATGTTGTTTATTAATCTGCATAAGAGGAGGAAGGCAAGAAGCAAGACAAAAGCAGGATTTAGTACCTGTGTCTGGGTAGGATAGGCTTACCCACGGACGCAGAAGAGAAAACAGTAAATGTCAGAGGGAGGGTCAAGTTGTCCCTCCAAGAGACTAGGGTGAATCTTAGCTTGGAAAACCCAGGGCCATGTTGCTGTCAGGTGGCACCCCTGCCATAGTAGGGGCAAGATGTGAATTTCAGACCAACACATACTGTCCATTGATGCTGCGCTAGACCAGCTGCTTCCCATATCTGGACTTATTTTCATGGGCTATACCATTTGCAGACTTAGAGTTTCTCTCTCCTGGGCCACGTCCTTTCCATATCTTGGATGTTAGTTCCCTGGTCCATGATCCCTTTCCCTTGGGCTTCCTGATTCCTCAAATGGAAATGTCCTTACTTCCTGGTGTCCAAGGCCTGAAATGAGGGAATTTCCATATCTTCTGCCTCTTTTCCAGCCTGTGTTTGAGGCAAAATGGGCAGTGTAGGAGTCCTGGAACCCAGAAATGGCAAGTGTACGTGCTCATGCACGCACACACACACACACACACACACACACACCTGCCTGCTCTGATGTTCTTTTTCCTCACAGAGGAGTATATCTGCTGACTGCATGTGCATTGAGTATGGCAGGGCAGGGAACTGATGGGAAGGAAGTGGTAGAGGCCTGGGCATCTCTGGCAAGCTTTCTTCCCCTCAAGCCCCCTGAAGCCCCAGCCATCTATATTCTTCTGTTCCCTTAGGATTCTGGATCACTCTGGTTTTCCTTTCACTTCTGGACAAGGTTCCATCAAGTTGCCACACCAGATACAATGCCAGTGAGAGAGGTGGATGAACCTTTTTGCAGCACAGTCCTGACCATGCTGCCCACAAAAATGGCCCCTGAGATAGACCCTCTCTTGCCTGCTAAATAAACATATGGCCTAAAGCCCTATATGTCTGAACTCCTTGTCACTGAGGCCAGGAGGATGGGGAATGATAGAAGGAAGAATCTCACCTGTGTCATCCTGGGGCCTATGCATTCAGTCCCAAGCTGTTTTTAGAGTACAGAGAGAAGTCACAGGACCAAGATCACCAGCTTCACTGCCACCTTCCTTGCCATGTTTACTTTGAGTCTAACCTGCATAGGATGGTGCCTTCCTCACTTTGTGACAGAGCTCTCCTAGTCCTGTCTCTGGGCTCAAATCCAAAGCAAACTTCAGAGAGGAGTTTGTAGCCCACCTGGTGGGGCTACCCTCATGGCCTTGGTTGGCCACCTGTACTGTGTAGCCGCAGCAGCTCTCTTGCAACTGGGGAGTAGGGCTTGCATGTTGTATCTGAAGTGGCAACCACTGCTCACAAGGGCCCAATGGGTAGCACAAGGTATGGAGCAAAACAAGAGGATGCATAGTGGTTGGGGCAGGGCAGGGACAGGCAGAATGTGAGCAGAGACAGGCACAGCCCATGATGCTGGTACCCTATGGCCTGGTACCCTGACACCAAGAGGGCTGATGGTAAGAGATGATTCTTCAAACACAACAACTTGAAAAGCACTGGAGGATGCATTTTGAAGCCAGGACAAGTCAGGTTAGGTGGGACAACCTGTTGTTGGGAACCCAACCTCCTGACAGAAGACTCACAGGGCTTGGTCTGTGTGCATCCTGAAAGGCACTGGTCTGTACCTCAGCCACTATAGTGGCTGTCTCTAGGTGTGTGTTATGGTTTGTGTCTAGTTTTCCCCCCAAATCCTCATGCAGTCATGGAGCAGTTTCTAGAGATTGTGATTAATTCATGATCCGATGCTGTGATTATGCATGGGAGTGCTACACCTGCCTTGGAGCAGATAATATGCATACAAGTATAAGGAAAGGAGAGAGGCTAGCTAGGTGCCACTGTGCCCACTCCTCCCTGGCTCTCCTTGCTCTTTTCTGCCTTCCACCATCATGAACATCTGCCCCCTGTTTTGTGCCACTTTGCCTTGGAGCTCCCCAAGAATAGACTGAAACTTCCACTAACTGTGAGCTCAATAAACCTTTATTTTTATTGTCAGGTATTTTGTTCCAGCAATGAGGAAAAAGTAACAGAGACAGAATTTGGTACCAGAGAAGTGGGATCATTACTGTGACAGTATACTTGACCATGTCATTCAAGAGCCTTTAGGAATGTCTTATGGCAAGAGAGAGAGAAAGGGTTTGGAGATGTCATCTGTAAAGGAAACACTGGAACATCTTTGGCTGTTCTGTGTGGGAGATTCTAGCCAGAACTCAGAAGACCAGAATGCTGTTAGAAATCCTACTTGTAAAGACCAGGCTGGTTGGGTTTCTGCTGGGAAGCAGAACTGTATTGGTTTTTGGACTCCAGGCAATGTGTGTTGTGGCTTGGGAGAAAGTTTTTCTGCATTTTGCTTATGTAGAGAGACTGCCTGAGACTGATATGAAGTGTAGTGGACTGGTTATCTGGCAGAAAAAATTTCAAGGCAATCAAATGTTGAGTCAGTGGCAGGTCTATTATTGTGGGCTTTTAATCAGATTTATGTTGAGAATCAAAAGCAAAGTGCCCAGCAGGATCATTTAAAATTTTGTGAATTTGGCAAGAAAGGAAACACCAATAAAGCTCTGGAGCACACAGATAGATCTGAGAGAATCTCCATTGTTAAGAAGGTACAAGAGAATGGAAAAGGTAGCCTGAGGACATCACAGCAGGTGGCAGTTTCCTGCCCTTTGCAGCCACAGTAGTGTGAGGGTGATGTTCTTTGCCTTGAGAAGAAAGCCCCAGAGTGCCATCTTCAAAAATGGTGGTGGCAGCCACAACAGATTCCAGAATGGTGGAGGCATAGAGACTTTTTTCTTCAGCATCAGGTTCAGAGTACTCAGCTATCCAGGCACTCGACTACCACAGCCAGGAGAGAAGAAAACCTGGCTACTGCTCCAGATGGCAGCAAAACTTGGCATCAACCACATGGTGTTGGTTTTATGTTCATGCAGAATGGAAAAGTTCTGAGGATAAGAGGCTTCCACCTAGATTTCAGAAGGCCGGGGAGGCCAGGCAATGTACTCTTGGGAGTGCAGTGTGTGAAACAGTGAATGAGAAGCTTAATGTGCAGTGGAAACCCCAGAAGTTTGAAAGCCAGGAACTTGGATCATCTGAGGAAAGTTGCAAGAAAGGAACAAACGCAGGACAGGAGAAAAGCAGTGGGAGCTATAACCAGCAGAAGTGCCATAGAGGTGGAGTCACATGAAGTTCACAATTTGCCACAGATTTCTTTGGATGTTCCACATGGAACTAAAGGACTTAATGTTTTTCCTGCTGGATTTTGGACTTGCTTTATTCTCAATGCTTTGTATCCCCATTTGTACCTTTGGGAACTGCAATGTTTATTTTGTGCCATTGAAGGTAGAAAGTGTTTAACTTTTCATTTGTACAGGAGCTCACAGCTGAGTTTACCTTAGATCTTGGAGGAGACTTGGGGCTTGGACTTCTGAGCATTGCTGAAACTGTTAGGACTTAGACATCTTTTAGAGATGGACTAAATATCTTTTGCACAAAACAATGTGCATGAGTTTTTGGGGGGGCCAGGAGCAGAACGTTATGGTTGGTATCTAGTTGTCCCCCCAAAGTGTCATTCAGCCATGGAGTGGTTTCTAGAGTTTGTGATTAATTCATGGTCCAAATGCTAGGATTATTCATACGAGTGCTATACCTGCTCTGGGGCAGATAATATTCATACAAATGTAAGGAGGTGTAAGAGGCTAGCTAGCTGCCACTGCTGAAACTCCTCCATGGCTTTCCCCCTTTGCTCTTTGCTGGAACAGCTGCCCTGTTTCATGTGCCGCACTGCTTTGGAGCCAGCTGAGTATGGACTGAAATCTCCAGTAACTTTGCTAAATAAACCTTTCCTTCAGTACATTTGAGTGTTGGGTATTTTGTCTCAGCAATGAGGAAAAAGTAACTGAGACAGTGTGCATGATATACAGAATTTACTCCTGTTTCTTTCCTCCATAAAGACACTTACAACAGTGGGGCTCTAGGTTTCCACCCAACATACAAACACTACCACTTTCATCCAGCTAGTGGAAATGGAGATACAAATGCAGTGAAGTCTTTGCATTGGAACTGCACACACAAGCAGGGCTCTGACCCAGGTCCACCAGACTGCATGAAAAGGCTAGGGTGGGATCCAGAAAGTGGTAGCATGACGGCATCTAGGATGCTAAATTCTGATGGAGATTGTGCCTGAGAAAGAGAAGTTCCTGGAAAGGAGGGAATGTGGGGTTGCTGCCCAGAGGTCCACTGCCTGGCCCAAGGGATTGAGGCTTCATACTCACACCTGGCTCTTGGGATCCCTTAGGACAGTGGGTTCAGTTACTTGTCTAGGCCCAAGAAAAGCAGTTTCCCATTGTCCTTTGCTTCTGTTGAGACTTTCAGAATCAAACTCTCAGGGCACTAATAGGACTTTATGCTACTTTCCCGTGTGGTTGTAGGCCTGAGAATCCTATTGCAACTTTCACAATTTGCTCTAAACCAGAAGCATAGAACTGCACAGTTGTATTTCTTTACCTGCCATTTCCCGGTTTCTGGAGCTTCCTTCCTTGTATTCCTTAGCTTGAAACCTCTTTCTCCTTCAAAGATGCAGCATAGCATCAGCAAACCACTGCCCCTTCTGGGTCCTCACTTTCATGCTAGGAAGGCCAGCCAATTTTGATGAGATCTTTCTCTCAAATTCTGTGGGCACTAGTTTAGTGGTTCCCCACTGTCACTCCACCTGGGTCAGAGAAAAAGGCAGGACTGACATCTGTCTGTGTCACTGTATCAGGGAATGCCATGGCTGCTGATCTTGAAGCCCAGGCAGTGGAGTCTTTGTGTTCCAGGAGAATCTGGAAGAGGAGCAGGGAACTTGGGATCCTTACTCTTTCCCACTTGCCATTTTCCCCATGCTTTATGAGTAAAATCACACACGCAGTTTCTAAGGCTACCTGTGGCTCATACAAATTTCCCTTCATGGCCCTCTCAACACTTGCATACTTCACTGAACTTCTTCCACCTTCAGGAAAGTAAACTCACCATCATTACCCAATCCTGATTTGCATTGCTTCTCTTATGACGCTCAGAGTCTACACCGTGGGAATCAGCCCAGCTGTGCCATAGACAAAGGACATAGGGACAGTTCCTGTTATGAAGAGCTCTATAACTAGGCAGGGAAAGGACAGGGTGATAAGTCCCTCCACTAACTCTTGAATTTCTGTTACTGGGGCCCAGGGATGCTGTGCTTATCCTAAGGATCCTCTGTGGTCCCAGACCCTGAACACAGAACCACACAGGGAATGAGGGAGTGAAGTTTTATATTTATTAAAGGTACTAATGGTAGGTAAAGGAGTATTATCTACAGAATGCTGAGAGGGCCAGGAAAAAGTCCCATAGTGGCAGTGAGGTTAATGACCATTGTCCTTTAGATGCCCATTCAGATGTCAGATCCAGGCCATCCTGTTACAAACCTACTTCATTTTGAGTCAAAGGAATCAAACAGCATTCTGCGATCAGTTCCAAGTGCAAGGCCATGCCCTCATGCTCAGCCTCTTTGCCATATACTAATATCCTCTTTTCCCTTCCTGGACTATGTTGGGGCTGAGTATCTGAGCAGTTTCAAGAAGGACATTGTCTCCACACTCTGATGGCAGGAGGGTCTGCACCACAAGGTCCTCAGGATCTGGAAATGAGGCAGGTCTGCTTTCTCTCTGCCTGAAACAGACCTTTTTGTCTGCCCTGTCTGTGGTGTTTTCTCCTGTTGATGTTTTCTCCTACCATCCAGAAGATGCTAAGAAGCTGAGGGTAGCTCCTCCTCACACTCTTCCAGGGGTACCATCTGGATGACTCTCCTTGAGAGAAGAGCAATTATTTCCATTTTGGCTATATCTGGCCCTATTTCCATGTACTGTTATATAGAGAGCTGGCTAGGACTTTTCCTTATCCCTTCAAATTGGCTTTATGTAATGTAAGTTAGTTCAGACAATGTGGTGATGTGTAGTTTTGAAGCGAGGTGACAGGGCAGTGTTTCTCTGTCCCCATAGCTCCTAAAATATTGTGTGAATAAGATAGAATAAATAGTCATGCTTTACCCTGTAGGCTAGGATATAGCCTTGAGATAGGAGGATATGATTTCCCAGGGCACAAAAGATTACACATCAGAGCTGAAGCATCAACCCCAAAGCATTAGAAACTACCTCAGTTGTGTTATGCAGGTTACTCTTTCTTCTTCCTACATATCTTTCTCTCTGCATACTGTAGAGGTGATTTCAGATTTCGTACTCAGCCCAGTTCATAGCACTCATCTATGTCCTGCCATTGTCATAGTCACTTATGCTCAAACCACTGCCTTCTTTTCTTTTCTTTTTTCTTTTTTTTTTTTGACTCTGCATATTTAGTGCAGGGTCTACAGGGTCTCACTACACAGATCAGACTGGTAATGATCCTTCCTTTCTTTTAGCCTCCCAAGGGCTGGGATTACAGCTGTGACACTACACGCAGTCTCAATCACTCTCTCAGTGTGCCCCAGAGGCATGGCTAGGAAGTTAGGCTGGGGATAAAACACCTGGCCCTTGCATCTGCCTAAACAAGCATTTTAATCCATTGCACTATCTGGCTGGCCCTCTTTTTTTTTTTTTTTCTTCTCTAAACATGTCTTTTTATTTTATTTTAAAAAGAGAATGCAAAATGGTAAAAATAAAAAGAAAAAAATAGAATCAATATAGAATTTCATTAAAAAAATAATAGGAATTTGATGAAGGTTGTTGTATTAAGCCACTCCCTTCTTCACCAAGGAGTTAAACCTGGCGTTTTCCCTGAGTTGAAACCTTTGTTCTGGTTAGCTATTATCCCAGAAGTACTCAGGATCCTTTGGCTCCCTATATCTACAAATATGCCTTAATTTCATTATTCTCACCATAGGTTGCACCGGAAGTGATAGTGACAGGTACTGGCCATAGTATGAATTGATGAATTGTAATGGTGGTCATCTAACATGGCTAAAGCCCTAAAACAACAGCTTATATTCTCAGAGATCACTTCTTTCTTCCCTAACCCAGTCATGGATACAATTTCCTTTCACTTTTCCCATGCCACAATCATGCCCCAATCAGCTCCTTAGGTTTCACTAAACCTGCCCCTCAAACTTCACCCCTGGTAAAATTGCATAAAAGCTTACACTGCCATTGTCTCAGGCCAGAGGATATCCTCACCTCCTTTTGGATTCTCTCCATGTCCTCAGAGATCATAAAGCTCCTCCTTGTTTTTCTTTTTACTTCTGCTTCTCTGTTGTACCACTCTCAAAAACCTAAAGTTTTGATCCTGTAGCTCGAGCTCTGGTTCTGAGCCCTCTTGGCTATTGAACCAGCTTGTCTCTTCTTAGGTCTGCCTATTTGCTGTTTCTAGCCTACATCCATCATTGATTCATTTCATATTACATAGGTGAGTCCTTTCTTGTTTCTCTGAATTTCCTGTCCTAATTTCTTTCATTTTCAGCCTCAGAATCATGGGTCCATGTCAGGAAATTCACTGGCATGGAATGTGGTACTGGGTACTGAATCCAGGTATTTGCATTTGCCAGGCAGGCACTGATACCACTGAGGTCTCTCCCTAGCCTTAGCTTTCCTTTCTTTGAGGATATGTCCTTTCCTTGTTTGGCAGTGTAGAGGTATCCAAATATTCTTAGCTCACACCACTCCACCTGGCCCCCTTCCTCCGTTTTGTCAGAGCCTTTGTAAAGTTCCTCTTGTCTTTTCTCCCTCTCACCTATATACTCCAGCTCAAACTCCTCTATCTTGTCAGCTAGAATGTGAGCTTCCAGCCTCCCCTCTCTTCCTTGTTTCTCCCACTTTTATCTCCCATTCTTCTCTTAATTCCTCACCCGCATCTCTCCCTCCTCAATCTTCCCAAGAAGGGACATCTCCTCCATCTGATGACATCTCTCTTTCCTGCCCGGCTTTCCCATCTCTGCTTTCCCCTCTGGCAGACCATACCTATTCTCACATTTTTTAATCACTCAGTAAACTATACGGAGCTATACTGCTACCTAGTGGTCCTTTGCCATGTAATCCTCAGGAGCTATCCTGCTGTGAGTTACAGGGGTCGCTGGTACAATCTTGCTGTTAATCACATGGGGAGTTAGTGGCATCTTTTGTCTCCCTATTACATGATAAAGGACTGTCATCCCATCGTGTGGTCAATCATCTTGAAGCACCCCACAGACACAATTGGCTGCCAGATGGCAAATCACATCTCCTTCTCAACAGCCTTCTAACCCTCAGTCATTGTTCCTCCTTTAGAAACAGGATGGCCCTCAGAGATTAGTTCTGTCCATGTTCCTTTATCCCTTGATGTCCTATTCCTCAGGCTAAAATGTTTGTCTGGGGACACACAAACTTATATGAATGACTTTGAATTTATAACCAACTGTTATGATCTACATTTTCAGGATGTTTTTGTGATTTTAAATACTACTATCAGCTCACAGAAGAAAACTCAATTATGGTCAATGGCTCAAGAAGTGGCCAATCATAGAGATCAAGCAAATACTACTGATAACGATCCTGGGCCTGTTGCAGTGCCAGAATATGACCCTAACTAGATCTATCAACATGGCAATGGGACTAGCAAAGTCTGTAAATGATTAAATGCTTAATTATGTACCTTAACATAATGCCTCATAAGCACATGGATTACAAAAACTTTTAGAACAGGTCCAAGAGGCTAATAAGAAGCCTGTCATGTTTCACAAACTACTTAAGGACAACTTGACCAAGTTTACTAATGTGGACCTAGATTTTCTGAAGGAACACTTGCTATTAATTCCTATTTTATATCTCAGTCCGACCCTGACATATAGGCAAAGCTACAAAAGATTGAACTTGGCCCTCAGGCATGATAGAGAGACCTCCTCAATATGGCATTTCATGTATTAAATGATAGAGAACAAAAACTCAAAGAGGAACAAGAGACAAAAAGTGAAACTCAATCAATTTAAAACTGATCCCTTGTCAGTGGCATCCAGACCTCCTAAAATATGTAAACCTAAACAAGGTGGAGATACCTGATCACCTCCTGGGCCTTGCTTCAAATGTTTCAAGAAGGACACCAGACATGTGCCTGCCCCAACCTGTAGGCAACACCAGGACCTTGTCCCATTTAAAAACTCGAGGGTCACTGGAAGCATGACTGTTCTAGCCACAAGAGAGTGGTTAATCCATCCACTAACTGCCTGCCTTCACAGGAAATATCATTGTTACCAGATACATCCTTGGACCGTCTGCTTGGTCTCACTGCTAAAGACTATTGGTGAGGCTCATGGTCCATGTCCCCCATTAAGTTATCTTTCTCAGAGCCTTGAGTCTCAATGGATATCTATCAAAGGTAAGATGCTGATTTTCCTTGTAGACATGGGGGCAGCATATGTTGTTCTTCCTGAGCTTTCAGGCTGTTGCATTAGATCTACAGTCTCTATAGTGTGAGTTTATGACTAACCTAAGCAGTCTCTCCAAACAGGTCCTACCCCTGAAGTTGTTAAACTCTCTTTTTCACTCATACTTTTCTAGTGATATCAACATGTCCCAGACACACCCCTTTTGTGTAGGGTCTGCCTCCAAAAACTCAACATTCATTCATGTTGTCTATCCACATGCCTCTAATCCTCCAAACCCCATTTCAATGTGTGACCAGTGCATCTCTTTCAATTTCCCTTCTCTTATTGACCAGATAGTTTGGGACATTTTTAACCACACTCACGTTACACACGCTACTCCTGTACTAGTTCACTTTAGAGATCCCTTATTCTTCCCCTGCATTTTCTAATAATATTTAGTAGCCCCAAACTTTAGAGGAGATTACAACTTATCATTTTCTGTCTTCTTGCCAATGGTTTTCTAAGAACTCCCATTCACCATATAATACCCCTCTTCTTCCCATACTTAAACCTAATGGCTTTTATCATTCAGTTGAAGATCTCATGATTATTAATAATGCAGGTACTCCTATTAACCCATGGTGTCAAAACCTCACACCATGCTCTTTTACATCACTCCTTCCACTACTCACTTTATTGACCTATTCCTCAAAGATGCCTTCTTCACCATTCTCTTACACCCAGAATGTCTGGACCCCTTTGCTTTAACATAGCCTGACCCAGAAAATTTCCCATCTCAACAACTCACATGACCGTCCTGCTTCAGGGATTCAGAGATAGTCCTTACTTCTTTAGCCAAACTCTTGCTGGTGATCTGGAGACCCTTGATCTTAAGACCCATTTATTTGTTCAGTAGATTGGATGACTTCCTCCTCTGATTTCCCTCTTGTGTCCTATCCCAATTATTTCCTAGCCCTACAGTGCACAGCTCCTATCCTCAGTTTTTTTTTTTTTTATCAAAACAAGGTTGTAGGAGCCTTCTAGCCATAGCTCACATAGTTTCATCACAAGTAAAATATCTAGGACTCATCCTCCTCCCACTGTTCTCATGATCAGTGCCAATTGCAAAGCCCATCTTTGGGGCCTTCAGGTGTCACCACAAAACAATAAGTTCTATCCATATTTGGTCTATCTAATTTCTTTTGTCTCTGGGTTCCCAAGTTTGCTTCACTAGCTCAGCCCCTCTATAATGCATCAGAAGATTCCTTGTCAGAGCCCCTTGACTCTACTGTTCCTATACGTTTCTTCTTACAATGGGCTTTCCCAAGGGCCCCAGCACTCATTTTACCAAAGAGAACCCAGTCTTTTATCCTATATACTTCTTCTCAGGGCTATAATGTAGCGGGCATGTTATAGCACAAAATGGATTGTCCATTCAGGCAGTAGCATACCTTTTCAAGAAGCTGTACAATACAGTTTGCTGATTGCTTCAATGCCTCCACAGTCTCCCACACTAACACAAGAAGCAAAAATGTTTACTTTATACCAATCTAGCATAGTTCACTCACCCTATCTTTTTAGAGAGCTCATCACTCAAGACACTTCCAGACTTTCTGATTTCTTCTCCTATTCAACAGACCCACCTAATGTTCTAGAGGACCCTTCCATCACTATTTCCATCAGAAGCCCTCTCAATCCTGCCACTTTATTCCCATCTCTGATGAGGCTTGCCAACACTATTGTGTTGAGGTCCTACACCTTACCAGCATTCCTCATCCCACAGCCCCTGAAACTGATTTATATATGGAAGCTCAATAAACACATATGTCAAAAAGAAGGTAGGATATACCATAGTCAATGGGTCAACTGTAATAGGGGCAGGCACACTGCCGTGGGGGTTATATTCACACAAAGCAGAAATTATAGATTTTACACATGCCTTCACACTAGTCAAAGGTAAAACCATAAACATATACACAAATTCTAAGTACATATTTAGTGTTCTCCACTCCCATGCTGCCTCCTCACAAGACAGAGGATTTATTGTGTTCAGGGTATTTCCATCACCAATGCACCTCTCTACCTTAAACTTCTAGAGACAGCACAGTTCCCAAAATAGGTGGCAGTTATTTATTGTATGTCACATTGCATTCCATCAGATCTCATTGCTTTGGGGAATGCTTTGGCTGGCACAGAGTCCAAATTAGGTGCACAACAACCATTTCCTTCATGCCTTCCTCCTCTTATCCCCAAAACTATGCCTTCACACCAATATTCACTGGAGCAACTACAGTTGCTCCATAGGCCTGAGTACCACCTACCCACATAGGGATGGATATTCCAACAGCCAAAACTCTTTCCTTCATTTTTTTTTCTGTATTTTAGGGAAGGGTCTACAGGGTCTTGAGGGTCTCACTACAAGATCAGACTTGTAGTGATTCTCCTGCTTACAGTCTCCCAAGATCTGGGAATACAGGCATACACCACCATGCCATCTCACTAAACACTCACCTCACAAAATTGCCATCTCAGTTTGCCCTGGGGGTGGGGCTGACACAGCAGACCTGGGGAACTCTTTTTCATATCAACAAGCACAAGCCATGATAATTTACTTAACCAATTGCTTTCATGTTGGTACTCAAGTACTATATAAACTCTTATCTCTCATCACCACACACCCCTTTGTAAAAAACCATCACTTGCAAGGTTACAATAAAACTGCCAGCTCTATGCCAGGACTCTCCTCAGGGACATTTACTACTCTCTTCTCTCCCCACAAACCAGATTCATCCACACATCTCAGGTGATGACTTCCAGATAGACTTTACAGACATGCCTGGCTGCAACACACACAGATGTCTCCCCACTTTTGTCTGTACTTTCTCAGAGTAGATATAGGCCTTCTTTACTCCTTGGGAAATCACAGATTTAGTCACTAAGGTTCTCATGCAGGATATCAATCCCAGATTTGGACTTTTCCATACTATCTGTCAGGTAATGCTCCAGTTAATTTCCCAAATTCATCAATAGGTTGCTTCATATCTTGGCACTTACACATACCCTATCACCCATGGCCTTCTGGTGAGGTAGAAAAGGAAAATGAACTTTTAAAAACTCACCTCAAAAAATTCATCTTACAGCTACATTTGCCCTATCCTCAGCTCCTATCCTATATCCTACCCTATATCTAATAGACTCAGGACACTTCCTAGGGCCCTCATCTTACTAAATCCATTTGAGCTTGTGTATGGTACAATTTTTCTGTTTCATAACTTCTCTGATCCTGTTTACCTTCCCTCCCTTGTTGACTATATTATCATCCTATCCTTCCTCTGATATCTTCTGAGACAACATGAACATGCCCGTTTTTCACAGCCAATAGATAGCACTCAATCAGAACCATCCATATCCCCTGTGGATTTAATATATCTTAAATCTGCTACATCTATACTATTAAGTCCTATATGGACAGGCCCCAACTTGGTCACCCTCTCAACAGCAACAGTGATAAAAGTTGCTGGCTTGTTTTGCTTGTTCCACATTACCAGAGCCAAGAAGTGCCTAGACAACTCCACCCTACCTGCTTCCCCTGATCCTGAGCCCTTCTCCTGAATGGTCTCACATGGTTTTACAGCTCCTGTCACCTACATGTTTCCACCTAACTAAGGGTTTAAGAACCCTAGGTTAACTCAGCATTGTTCCCCATGTGGTTTGTAATTCCCTATCTTTCATAGTCCTTTCATTCCCTTTTTGACTCTAGACCATTTTCCCAGAGGACTTCCAGGCACCACCTAAGGTAGTTTCATACTCCTATATTTTGAAGCAACCTCTGGGCTTCTCACACTTTTCTGTCTATTAAGATTAGTAAGCATCAATAACTCTCAAATATGATCCAATTCCTGAGCTTCCCACTCCTCCTCACAACTTTGTCCAGTCCATCCCTAGCTACACTACTATATCCTATTTCCATCATCACTCTTGCCCTATGAGATCAAGAGATAGTAAGATCTCCCAACTTTACTCCTTCAAACCCCTAGGCTGCTTTCATTTTACTTAATGTCAACTAATATCAATGCAACATATCTAGAATACAGGGGAAATAGAAGAAAAGATAGGGCAATGAACACAAAGGATGAGACCAAAATGTACATCAATCATAGGGGTATGTTGCCACCCATAGAGTCTATACAGCATTTCCCAACACCCTTTGCTTTGCCAGTGGGAATCTGAATGACAAAGTCTTCTATCATGACACTGCAGACTGTGAGATCATAGGTATTAGTAACTATGGAAAAATCTTAAAGGATACTGACACATTCATCTCTGTCTGGTTTACACATGGGGTGATGTCAAATGAGTGACATTTTCTATTCCTAATGCATCACATCCCCAATTATTCTTAGGTAAAACTTAGGGACTGTATTTCTGGAATCAAGACAATACATGGCAAACATGTTATGGCAATTTATGACCTTCTAGACTCACCTTATAATTTATTCCCTGTTATTATTGTCCTGGCCTACCCCATGGAATGTTCTACAACAGAAATTCACTCCTTGTCTTAGTTACTCTTCTCTCAGTACAGGGACAAAATATCTTTCATCCATATTAAGGAAGGAAAAGTGTATTTAGCTCACAGTGGGTGTTTCAGTCCACATTTGGCTGGCTCCAAGGTAGAGTGGCTCATGGCAGACAGCAGCAGTTCATGAAGATGGAAAACAACAAAAGAGCAAAAGGGAAGGGTCACAGCTGCAGTAGCTATCTAGCCTTTCTCCCCTCCTTACATTTGTATGTAGACCATGTGCTCCAGGCAAGTGTAGCACTGACACCCATAATCCCAGCATTGGATCATGAATTGGTTAAAAACTCTAGAAGTTGCCCAAATGACTGCATGAGGCTTTGGGGGGACAGCTAGACACAAAGCATAACACACTTCCTGTCCCTAAGTTTCTCTTTCATGCCTATAACACTTTCTCACATTCCTCAACCGTCACAGGTTGGTTCTGTGTTCCATATTTCAATATCTCTGTGGGGCAGCCCCTACACACTTGAATGCTATTATTATTAAATAATAATAATAATAATAATAACAATTATTATTATTATTTTTTATATTTAGTACAGTGTCTACAGGATCTCACTACCTAGATTGAATTCATAGTGATTCTCTTGTTTTCAACCCCCCAAGTACTGGGATTACAGGCACACACCACCAGGCCTAGTCTCAACCACTATCTCAGTATGCTCCAGGGCGGGGTCAGCACATCACACCACAGATCAAACCCTGGCCGCTGCGCTTTGCCTAAGCAGGAGTTTAAGTCTGCTAAGCTATCTGGATGGCCTACACTTGAATGCTTTTGATTTATCTTTTTCACATAACTCTGCCATAGTGCGCCCTCTATTTATTCACAATCCTCAACAATGGTGTACTAATCTTTCTTGTCTAGTGTCTCAAATCAAAAACTCTTCTTTTCAGCTAGAAGACCTCCCCCACTGCAGTCACTACATCACAGAAACACACACACACACACACACACACACACACACACACACACACACAAATACAGCCATATGCCTACTCAGGGTATATAGCATTTGCAAAACAGGAGCCTATACCTATCTCCTTCCTCCAAGGACAGTATCATGCTCATAATTCCTTATTGCACCAACCCTAACAATAAATACTCAAGATGCTATAGAATTATCTCTCCTATTTCAACCTCAGGACACACATCTAACTTGAAAAATAAGAGCCATTCATCTTACAGTATTTATTAGAGTGAGTATTCTTTCTGTCCTTGGAATTGGTCTCATGGCAGGGGAATAGGTGTGGGCATTCATGCCAGAGTCCTTTATCTATCACAAACATTCACTTCAACGCCATGAAAGGATAGATGAAATATTACCTGCTATTCACTCATTTCAAAACCAAATTAATAGCCTTGCAACAATTTCTCTCCTAAAACCACACGCTATTAATATCCTGATAGCTGAAAAAAAGGGGACACCTGGGCTATGGTGGAAGAAGATTGCTGTTACTTATAAATGACTTAGGGTTCATTGTGGCCAAGGTAAAGAGCCTTTATAATTGTCTAGAGTGCAAGCATCCAGAAATAGTATATCTATATTTTTCCCCCTCACCATGGTCATGGTGGAATGATACATTTTTGATCATAGGTCCTCTTCCTGCTTTCCCTTCTGAGTTTTTTAATCATGATAATGACATGTGTATTCATAGCACTCTGTCTTCTAAAACTTTTTTCTTTTTTTAAAATTTTTTAAAACAGAGACTCAGTCCCAGCCCAGGTCCAGTGAGTGTGTGGGAGAGCTTCCTGGTATGCTGCACCGGTGGAACCAGTCCCAGCCCAGGCACAGCATGGGCCAGACCCTCTCCCACACCCTTTGGACACCCCCTACCACTCCGTAGCATCACCCCGACCTCGCCCGCCGAGTAGGAATTTCTGCCGCATTCCAGGAACCCCAAGACCCAATCCCAGCCCAGGACCGGTGAGTGTTTGGGAGAGTTCCTGCTACCCTGGACTGGCGGGACCAGTCCCAGCCCAGGCACAGCATGGGCCAGGCCCTCTCCCACCCGCTTCGGACGCCCCCTACCACTCCGTAGCATCATCCCGACCTCGCCCGCCGAGTAGGAATTTCTGCCGCGTTCCAGGAACCCCCAGATCCAGTCCCAGCACAGGTCTGGTGAGTGTGTGGGAGAGATTCCTGCTACGCTGCGTGGGCGGGACCAGTCCCAGAACAGACGCAGCATGTGCCAGACCCACCCCTACCCCCTTCGGAGGCCCCCCACCACTCCGCAGTGCCTCCCCTATCCCACCCGCTGAGTAGGAATTCATCTCCCCCCTACTCCACCTTGCCCCCTCCTGGCACAGCTCAGGCCTGGCATACATGCCTGGGGTGTAACCCTGCAGCTGCAATCCGTGCAGAGAGTGTAGAGGATAGATCCACCCAGCTAGTCCAGGAGCAGAATATCTCGTCACAGGGGCACAACAAGGTTCACCCGCAAGGGCAGCAGCAGGAAGGAGCTGAGCACAGCAGCCAGACCAAAGCCATGCACAGCTGGATAAGTCCACACTTTGTAGAGCTGCACTCGAACTTCAGTACTTGCGAAGATTA
>NDGM011256188.1:0-12555 GCA_002564305.1 Octomys mimax | reverse complement strand
AGAGAGAGAGAGAGAGAGACCCAGAAATTATTGATTGTGGAAAAGAGATTAAACAGTGAGAGTAACAAGTGACATCGATGGCATACTGATCATTTATTCATCGATATACATTTCCTAGTAACTGATAAGGTCCCGTCCCTCATTATCAAAAGCATCCTGAGAGGTATTTGGCAGTTTTAGCTTGCTCCTTGGACTATTTGTGTACATTTGTCACAATGCTACCTTTCAAAATGTATCATATCATAGCATATGGCAACCCTTATTTATGATACAGGAAATCCTCAATTTCATCTTCTTCATGTGTTTTATGTCTATTCATGACATACTTATTTTATTGATTCAGCTGAACAGCTCATCTGATTACATAAAGTAAGTCGTTAGTATTTTAACTGTTATTTTTGGGTTCATTTTGTATCTAGAATTATTTTGAATTTATATTGGTAATCATACTGCCTGTGAAATTTTTGTGCTCCGTTTCTTTTCAATAGTTTCAGTTTTATTTATGTTTCCATCATATTTACTCAGATAAAGTGCAATGAGAAAAGGCATGCATATTTTTGTTCATGATATTAAAGAAAACACTTGTTAGCTTGATTTTAGTTTGTTAGCTAAAGAAGGTCTTTTTTGCTTTGAATTCTGTAACATGGATTATATTTTCTGTTGAAATAGCTTCATTTTTCTTTCTATTTATCTGCAATTTTAATAGTTTTTTCTAGGTTAAATTTGCATTCCTAAAAAGAAAAAAATGCCTATCATTCTATATTTCTGCTGCACTACTGAAATTGTTATGCTAACATTTTTGGAGGGGTAGCACTGGGAATCTGTTCCAAGCTCTGGGTAGAAATGCTCCTCTCAGGTCAGGCATCATGGTTCATGCCTGTAATCCTAGCACTCGGGGGCAGAGGCAGGAGGATCATTGTGAGTTGGAACCAGCCTGGGCTACAAAGTGAGCTTAAGGCCAGCCTGAACTGCAGAGTGAGACCCTATCTCAAAAAGAAGAAGAAAAAACACTGTACATCCCTAACCCTGTTTTTCACTTTTACTTTGAGACAAGGTCTAGCTAAATTGCTAAATTGTATGCCATGCTGGTCCTGCCCTGGGCATGCTGAGCTGACCACAAGATCAAACACGGTGGTGCACCCTGTAACCCCAGAACTGGGGAGGCTGAAACAGGAGGATCACAATGAGTCTGAGCTGCATAGTGAGACCCTGTACCAAATACACAAAAGTTAATAAATAAATAGATTGCTAAGTTGTTCAGGCTGGGCTTGAACTTGTGATCTTCCTCCTCAGTCTTACAGAGCCTCAGTATAATAGATAAATGACCATTTGCTGTAAACTTTTCATGTATCATTTCTTCAACCTTTAGTCGAATATTCACACAGGTGTCAAGCACTGTGCTAAATGTTCAATCTGTCAAAATAAAGTCAATACAAATCCCCACTCTGATTCTATAGAGAAAAGAGATAGAAAAGCAACAAGATGGTAAAATAATAGATTTGTGATTATGCAATGTTCCAGGAAAAAACTCTAAGTAGAGAAGAGGAATAAGAACTATTAGAATAATAATGGGTTCAGTTTTGATTCAGAGACCAGGAAAATAATAACTGCAATAGTGTTTGTTTAAAAATATCTGAAGGAAAAAAGGACAATTTATTAAATAAATATATGATAGCTTACATTCATCTTTAACAAGAGGGAAAAAGACAAAGAAAAACCTCTGACAAAGTACAATAAAAAACACATAGATGGAAATTGGAGAAAAAAAAAAGACAATTTAGAAGACCAAAAGAAAAAGGTCAGTATCCACAAATAAATAAAATAAGGTCTATCAATAGTAAAAATAAAGATTAGCAAACCATCAAACAATATAAACCCATCAGACCCATCAAGCCATCAAATCTGCATAAGAGTTACCTACTGTTGAAATGCATGACTCCACATCCATGCACCCATGATGTTCAGGAGGGACTTCCCCTTTGCAATCCTGCCCACGGCTGCCCTGTGGTCAGCTCACACTACAGAGCATGGAGGCCTGCTGGTGGCTCTTTCAACAACAAGCTTTTTCTTCAAATTAAGAAAGACTCCAGCAGTAGGGGTCATGGATAATAAGGTCCTAGATAAAGCCATTTTTAAAAGAGAAATGAACTCTATCAGCTGAATTCAAAGCCATTTCTTTGCAGAGATGTATTTCTGAAAATTTGTAGCAATTCCAATTTAGCCTCCAGCTCCTGAAAAGGACATTTAGACAGAGTAGAGCCAACCTGACTTTCTCATAGCATGTTAAAAGAGGAAATGTGTCTCTAAGACACAAAAGATGACTAAATCAAGACCTGCTTGTGCTAGGTTTATCTCATAAGGCCTGTGCTTTTGCCTTTCTGCACCGACAGCCCTAATACTGCATGACTTTATCAATATTTAGTGCACGATTCTGAACACTCAGCATATCTATACATTGTACTTATAGAATTAATGTGAGACTGCTACCATAACTGAAGGCACACACTGAAAAATAAAAATCAGAGTTTTCTGATATTTTTTAGAAACTTTTCCAAAAACATCCTATCAAAAACCTGGCATTCTAATGTCCTGAGATGGGTGTTCCTCGGGAAATTGCAATTGATGTCACTAAGCCTGCAGTTTTAAATTATCCAAATAACAGCAGATAATCCCTGTTTGTTTTATTTCATTATGTGTTATGATACATAATAATTTTGCATTTATTTTGGGGATTTGGTACATATGCACATTGTACCTTGATCATTTTTTATTCCTTTTCCCAAAAAAATCCTTCTTATAAGCATACCAGGATGAGAAAATGCAAGAGCACACTTAGGAAAAATGTTTTACTATAAAGTGCATAGAAAATACATTTTCTTATTATCTTTAATTAATGACATAATAACTTTTAACTCATTCTAGACTATAGTTTAAATAATTTAAAATTAATAATACCAAAGTTTTACAGTTTTATGACAAGGACTGAAAGGCTTTTGAAAAAAGTAATGACTCTTCACTTTGATATACAGATGCTCAGTGGATAATACAGGCAAGATAAAGCTAGCCAGTCTATTTTAACTTTGTTTCTCTCCCCTTTTATTAAGAAACTTCCTTTATCAATGATTTTTTGGGTCAGATTTCCATTCCACTGCGCAGGTAGGCATGTTAATCATTTAAGGAGGGCCTCTCCAAGTATCGGTAGTGCAAGACTGATTAGCTTTAAATTTACCTAACCTACAATGTCTCCTGCAAGACTAAAGACAAGACAAAACTGAGCTGTTTTCAAGACCTCATAGGACTTTGAATTGCATGTCTTTTGCTATATCTTCTTTAGACATCACCCTGAGGTGTTGCCTAAAACTCTACAGTCACTGCCAGAAACCTGTAGTCACCTTGGAACAAATCATCTCAACAGGAGCTAACTCCCCTAAGCAGAGCATGATGGGAGCCCAGGCTGGCCCCTAAGGAGGAACAACCATCTCTTAGTGAGAACCAAATTGACACCCCAAGCCATGACAAAGACAGCCATGACACTGCCCAGGAGCTTAGAGAACGAGTCTTGAGAGAGTGATGAACCAGAACACATGTTGACTATACCATAATTATAGCTGCCTCTGGCGCCATCTACTGGGATGGAATATGTTAGTTCATGAAATTGTTAGGGGTGAAAATGCCTTCTATTTAATGTAAAACTCCTGTCAGTAACCTGGGAAGGAAGAGTTACAGATATTTAATCGCTCCTGTCTTCTCAGTATAGCTATGCTGGTTAATTCCTTGCCTGCTTTTCATCATTACGTTTTCTGCTTTGGGTTCTGGCGGCGAGTGGGCAGATCTATTCACTGAGACTCCCCAAGGCTAGGCTTCCTATGCTGCAGGAACAAATTTCTTTAAATATGTTGTGGCCTACACTAAGTACAGAATTAAGGTAAATATTTGAATAATGCAGTATGGTGCAGCATCACCAAGATAACAAACTTAAATGGCAGGTTTTGTATCTTAAACATCTTAGCCATTGTGAAAATACTGGGCTTAAATAAATCAGCTTTTAATTTTGATACATCTTTGAAAGATAGAAAGATCTGGAGTGCTGGTAGGCATTTCGAAACCCTCCTAATGTTTGTGGCTACATATCAAAATCACCAGGAATTGTGTCAAAAATAGAGAGCTTGGGATCCCCTCTTGAGAGCCCTATCTGTTTTGATCAAGTGCTTCACTTGATTCTGCAGAACAGATGCAGCAGCATATGGAAACCATACCATGGTATATAAAACCATATTAATGTCTGAGTTACTTTAAAATTAATTTATAAACTAGGGCATATTTATAATAATGGGTTTAAAAAGACATTACATTTTACTGTAATAATTTATTTAACCCAACATATCCCAAGGTACTAGACATTCATGAAATGCAAATTAAAACAACACTGAGGCACCATCTCACCCCCAAAAGAATGGCTGTCATAAAGAAATCACCCAACAACACATGTTGTAGAGGCTGCGGGGGAGAAGGAGCCCTTCTCCACTGCTGGTGGGAATGTAGACTGGCGCAACCATTGTGGAAATCAGTGTGAGGACACCTCAAAAAACTAGGACTGGAAATCCCATTCAAACCAGCTATCCCCCTCCTGGGAATTTTCCCAAAAGAAGTGAAAACTTCGTATCATAGTGATATATGTGTGCCTATGTTTATAGCAGCACAATTTGTACAGCCAAATCTTGCAAACAACCAAAATGCCCATCACCTGAGGAATGGATGAAAAAGATGTGGTGTTTTATATAATGGAATATTACTCATCTATAAAGAAAAATAAATTCGAAGCCTTTATATATAAGTGAATACTACTTGAAGCTATACTCATACGTGAAAGAAACCAGATCCACATCAACCACAAAACAGAAAGTGAGAACTTAAGGATTAAGCAACAAAGAGAGAGAAAGGAGAAAAGTTAGGAAATATGGCAGGGGCAAAACCATACATTTATATAAACAAGACGGTTAAGGCCATGGTCCTAAGAATCTCCATCAGGTTTTTGAAAATAGCAGTTAATGGGTAGAATTCTCACCTTGACTAATTCTATATGCTGATATCTGTGAACTAAGCAACTACATCGAGGGCAGCAATGTGTAATACCAATATATCCCAAGATTTTATTTATTTATTTATTGATTGATTGATTGATTGATTGGCAGAACCGGGGATTGAACTCAGATCCTTGAGTTTGCCACTCAAGCGCTTATCCTACTGAGCCATCTCCCTGGCCCCTATTTTTTTTATTTTTTAAAGAGGATAAAAAATAATTTTTTAAAATGGAAGTGATACAGAGTTACAAAACAGGATGACAGGGACAAAAAGACAGTACTCTGAAAAATCTGGGTGAGTTATTAGCTGCAATATGTGATTTATAAGTAATGATACCAAGGAACACTTTGAACACTTCTCATCTGTCGAGAACGGGGCCAAGATTCCCTGTCCCGACAGGTGTGATGTCAGGAGTGTGCTCTGAACAAGCCAGTTTCCCAAGTAATTATTAGAGCAGCTGTTAAAAGTGTGAAAGCTTATTTATTGTGAAGGTTTCAGAAATGATAATTTTCCTTGAAATATTTTCAATATAAAAAGTGTTTACTGATAGTTAAACTACATGTAAGTTTCTTTTCTCAAAATTATAACACTAATTACAGAACATCCTGCCCTGGTCAGCATGACTTAGCAAGAATGATTTGATTAATTAAAAATGCTTCCCTAAGGCAAAAAAGTTAATTGCTTCAATAATGATTAGAACCATACTCTTCTGTGATAAATAAGCCCCTTGGGGGAGGGAACAATCAGGTGCAAACTTGTTTCTGATATGCATAAGCAACCATTGGAAAGAAAAAATATGGAGCCCCGGAATTGGTCTAAACTCCAAACACCTGCAAGCCTTGGCAGTCCACTCCTTTCTTGTTCAGATGGTGTCTGACCACCCAGTAAAAACTGCTCTTCTTCCACCATGAATGTACTGTGCACATATTACCTTAAAATCATTTAGTATATCTGCTCACATATTCTTAAGATTGCTGGACACAGGTGGGCAGTTTCCTCTTGGGATTGCTCACTGCAGCCTAAGAGTAAATGGCCTGCAGTCTTCTGCATGCCCGAGATTAAGGTGGATGCTCAAGATAGTATTTTCCTTGGGTGTGGTGCCTCCCCAGAACCTCAAAAATGTCCGAGGACTTCATAGCAATATTTCACTTCACATGGCCTTTCCAAAGTGGCTACTTTGAACACTCTCTTGGCGTGGTGAGTTACAAGTGGATGGATTCCAGCAGAGTAGGAGCTCCACGCCAGAGAAAGAGGATGTTGCCCCTGGAAGAGGATAATTCTGTCGTGCTCTATTATCAAAAAAGATGGAAGAAGTCTAGATTTGGAGGTGGGAGGCGTGAGGAAGTTCACTCCAATTCTGGATGGGAGGAATGGTAGAATTTCAGCCTTCTTTAATCTGCCAAAACCTTATCCATCTTAAATAAAATTGCACACCCCAAGGATTGATGTTTTTTTCTGCATTACACTTGTCATCATCCAATATATTGTTTGTACAACTTGTTGCTTTGTTGATTGATTTGTGAAAGCCTAGAAGTGAACATTGTTGTCTTGTTAATCTTTCTTTCTTTCTTTCTTTTTCTTTTTCGGAATTGGGGATTGAGCTCAGGCCCTTGCGCTTGCCTTGCCAGGTAAGTGCTTATTCTACTAAGCTATCTCCCCAGCCCTCATGTCTTGTTAAGTTCCATGTGTCCAAATCCCAGAAGAGCTTTGACACTAGTTGGAGCTCAATTAATGTTTGTTAATTAATTGGAAAGTTTGTCTCAGCAAACAAGACATGTGTAAAAGAGATCAGTACCTTCAACCCCCCCATGTTTACCCTGCAGATTAATTATACAAATATATGGGTCACTTTATAAATTAGATAACACACACACACACACACACACACACACACACACACACGGAGAGAGACAAAAATCTCCAAATGAGTGAACAACAAAATTTCAAAAGTCAAATGTTAAAAGGCAAAGAGAAGATCATAGATTATTACATTATCCAATGTAAATTATTTTATTTGAATTGAATCATATTTAACCTCTTACTGAAGAATTTGAAGACATTCATGATAATAAAAATATAAATTTACTATCTAGTAATTTAACTAACTATACAATAACATGGATTCAAATGAAAAAGAAATAAAAAAATCAAATTATGTTTAAAAAGTTGGCTTGAAGTGCTTATAGAAAGTTTGTTTCTTTAATTCACAAAAAAATTATTGATAATTATACATACATTATTTACTTAAATATGGTAGTTTTTAATGTACCTTAATTCCAAGTTTTAAATATCGTTCTTTTCAAAAAAGCAGACCATTAATAATTTCTGTTTCATTTTATCACAATATACTATTTTGACAGTATAAGGCAAAACTTGAAGAAACACTTTGTAATATTTCTTATATCAAAATGCTAATTCAAAGTATATAAATAAAAATTATCTCCTGATAATCTTAACATGTTACTTTGTCCTAAACATCAACACAGTTAATGCTTACATTTTTTCTTCTCATTCTTATTTTTTGTTTTTAGTTCCTTGTAACTTTTTTGTTGTTCTATTTTTTGAATCAATTTCCACATTTATATCTGGTAGCCTAAACAACTGATCTGAAGATAGCTTCTTGCAATACAGCAAGCGTTGTTGAATTGCTGCTACTTTGCTTAGTGAAATTTGTACGTTTCTAAATTTTGTACATTTCTGATTTTATTACTATCTAAATTTGCACATTTCTGTTTTTATTACTATCTTGTATTCTTTAAGAAATAAAAAAATCAAAAAAGAGTATGTAATAATTCGTTAGCAACAGAAAAAATTACGACTATTTGTTCAAAGGAGAACGCTTCCACAGCTCTGAAATGCTGCGGAGGGTCCAAGTTCTCTAATAAACACTTGCAAACAAGGAGCAAATGGCAGTATTTCAAAGCAGAACTGTCACTGCTGCAAATTCTCTTTCTTAGGCATCAGCGACACTACACTGCATTTTTAAATCAATAGAATAATGTTTTTATTCTCTGTCTCTCTCCCCACCACCTCCGACCTCTCTTTCTCATTAGCAGAGCTATCATCGTGTCCTCTTTTCCTAAGAGGCCAGAGAAATATTGTTCCAAGTCCCAATACATTATCTTTTAAATGTTGTGGGGGAAATGTTGATTTTATTTGAGCCAAGCATAAGTCTGTTGCTTTGTTGCTTCTATTACCATCTGAATGAGCACTATGATTGTAGCAAATAGATGTAGTTTTTTATTACAACAGTTTTCACCCTCAACTAATTTATCCCATGTCTGGAATGTTTGATGTCCTTTGTTTCATTTGAGCATGTCCCCTATGACCTTTAGATGAAGAGGGGCTGAAAAAAAGAAAAGGTTTCCAGGAGGATGAGGATTACAAAGCAGCCTACGAGCTGTTACAGCAGTGCACGCCTTCTGGCTGTTTTGTATTCTGCTCACCACAGGGCAGATCCTGAAGAGAGCTCAGCCTATGTGGACAACCTACACTTCACACAAATCTTTTTATTTCAGGTTACTAATCCCAGAATTTCATGAATACACACAAAGCTCATTTTCAGTGCTTGCAAGTTACCTCGGGTGGTTGTGAGGCAAAAATAGGAGTTGTTTCAAACTATTAGAAGAATGCCCATGGAATATGTGCAAAAGCAAAAATAACACATTAAAAAATAGATCCCTAGACACTAATCCATGCTCTGGATTTGGATACAATTCTCCTCTAACGTGTTTTGCATATGACAGGGATCAGCTTCTGAGACCAGGAACATTGGTATTTCCTTATTCCCTCTAATGTCGATTACCTGCAATGGTCTTTTGAAACCACACCTTTTATATTTATAATCTAGAATAATGAAGCTTATGCATACAATCTATGTGAGGATACATTTAGACAGCATTTTATATGGGATTAGGATCACAAATACAGAAAGTGCTAAATAATCTGAAGACTAGGCCTATTTTTATATTTTATTTTTGCTTGTTGCTGTTGCTCTGGTTATCTGATAGACAGAATAAACCAACTTCCCCTACCAAAATATCTACCCTTGATTTTCAGTTTCTTGTCAAATCAAATTATATTGAGAAAACTATATTGGAATCAGCCTAATAGAATCAAACAATGGAACTTAACCTGAGGAAACCTTAAGGGTATGCATTAGAATATAAAGAAGCCAGTGGCGTCTACATTTAGTCACGCCTTTCATTGTTCAAATGTGTTGAAAACAACTTGAAGAAAGTAATAGCAGAACTACGACATAATTCTGCTTTTTAAAATAATTAGAAGTTATTTAAACTTTTCTAGCATTTTTTAACTGTTTTGAGAAAAAAAAAAACAAAATCTAATTTTTAAAAAAATTGGTAGGTTATGAGAAGTGAAAGACTGGTTTTATTACCTTTCCAGCTGTTGTGCAAACTCATTAGCATATTTCCTCAAAATTCTTGGAAAGTGCTCTGCAAGGCCATTTGTAAGGTTTCTTACTACAATGAGTGACCTTACTCGGAATTAAGAGATAGCGGATATTTTTCTGTGTTTTAATGAAAACCTATTGACATCCTATGGTATCAACAAGGATATATGATGAAATGTAGACACTTAGGTAATTGAAAGAATTATTTTTATCCCAAACATCTGACAATAGTGTCTTGGATGTGAAAGAAAATAAGTATAGAAAAGACAATATAATTGTAGACAAAATGTAACCAGTGATTTGGTAACTTTTATTGTCAAATTGATTACAGAGAGTAGTTTATAACATAGTGTACACTATACAATATGCAACAATTTTTCTCTACTATTAAAATAACAGCATTTAAAGAAATCTTATTGTGGCTAATGTTTTGGGAGCAGAAGTTTATAGCAGCTATTATAATATAGAAATGACACATGAAATCTGCCCTTGCTGCTGCTTGGTTACACAAAGGGGTTGTGTGTGTCTCACACTTAACAGGCTGTAAGTAAAGAGTTGGGCACTTGGAACAAAATGGGGAGCATCCAGGAGGTGTATGTGGTCATGAGGTCTTCAGAGCTAGGAACATGAACTCGGTTTAGGTTTCATCTTCGACAAACGACAATAAAAGAAAACGCCACTGTCAAAATTTTTGTTTCCTCTTAGGTATTTGCCTAGGGAGAAGGCAAATTTGTTTGAAGCTAATGTTCTAAAAGGGAGGTAAGAGGTATTTCTAGGAAAATCTGACTAGAATATTGTATTTTAATCAATGAGTCTCAGAAATTGTACTATTCTTATTGTGGTTTAATTTCTTAAGTAACTTGAGAAAATATGAAATGTTCAAGTAAACTCATTGTTTTTGAAAGTAAAATTATAAGAGAGATCCAACCTTGTCATCTATAAAGAAATATTTAAGTTATACTAAACTTGTTTGTTGGATAAACAGAACATCAATAAATCTAGTTCTTTATCCCAATATATTTGATACTGCAATTTCAAAAGCTTGTATTAAAAAGAGTATATATCATACATATCATGTAATCGCGAGTAATGAATATTCATACAAAAATTGAGATGTAAGAGAGCTGAGATCAGTGTTTAAGAGTGAGTGCTTGCTCATAGGGGCAGTTCCTTATTCCCTGTAATGCCAATTACCTGCAATCGTCTTTTGAAGCCATGCCTTACATATTCCCTATCTAGAATAATGATAGTGACTGTACATATGCTCTACATGGTTATACACATATGCTCTACCTGATTCCACAAGAACCACTACTTAAGGAGGAACAGCACAGAGCGGTAAGAGGGGAGTCTGGCTTCTGGCTGCTAAGTAAGTTCCACAGGAAGCATCCCATAGGTCACAGGCAAGTCTCTTCAACGTCCTTCATTGTTCAACGATGCAAATGAATGGAATGATCTGGAGGGTCCCTTTGTGTTTACAAAGAACTATTAAAACATCTTTTAAAATGTTAAATGGTTTTGGTTTTCCTCTCCCAATTTTCAGTTGATCATCAACAAAGGGAGAAAAAAAGAATACTTTTATTTTCTCCAGAAAGCTTCAACCAGTTATTATCCAAGTGACAAAGATTTGATCAGAAGGGTTATATAGCTGTATTCATGGTGACACAGGGAGGACCAAGTTCTGGGGATAGGATAATGGTTTTCTGTTCAAATCTATTTGTAACTTGTCCTCAAGAGGTAGTCATGCCTTCTGAGTCAAGCTTTCTTAAAAGCTTCTGGGAAAATAAGGATGAGACTACTATGGTCCACTGTTCCCACTTGTTCATCTACTTGTTCATTTGAGAAGAAGATATCACTTTAGTATGATGCAACATTTTGAAAGCTGGAAAGTCTTTCCAAGAGTCAAATTTTAAAAATTAAATTGTAAATTCTCTTTGTTTGCAAATGTTTGGTCTAACATTTAAAATTACAGGGAAGGCAGGTACCCCATGCCTATAATCCCTGCCATATGGCAAGTGGAGGCAGGGGCTCACAAGATGGCGCTCAGCATGAACAACTTAGCACAACCCTATATCAAAAAGAAAATAGGAAAAGGATGAATAGGTAGCTGTTTGAGGGCCCTGAGCTCAAGTCCTAGCACTGCAAGGACAAAAACAACAAAAAGTACAGTAAAAGGGATAGTTTCAAATATTATTTCAATTAAACATACTGCAAAATTATTATTTTGTAATAAGATGATAAACTCTCATATAAATTTTACAGATGCCTGATATTTAAATGTATTAGTTTATATATCCTACCATTTTTCAGATTCCATGCAAATTGTGAGCAGGGATACTAGAAACACAATATCCATTTTGATGTATATGTAATAAATGGTTGCAAAAATTCCAATGTATTAGCTAAACCTTTTAGCATTTAAAAAATCTTGATAGTTGTTACATAGTCCTTCAGATAGTTATATCTTGGTGTCATTTGGTTATAGCACTTACTTTAAAATACAGAAGATAGCAAGGAGTACAGATGAAGTTGGAAACCACAAAACACACATTTCCCAACACAATGCACTAAATAACAATCACTCCACACACCTTCAATGGCTACCATATATCTTTTTGGACCTACTTGTACACAAGTGAATCTTGTCTTATGAAATAGCTAGACTAGCTCTCTAGTGAGATGCAGCATAAAAGAAGCTAGAGGACATGGTCACTGTTATGGTTTGTGTCTAGTAGTCCTCCCAAAGCCTCATGCCATCATAAGGCATTACTTCTAGAGTTTGAGACTTATTTATGATCAAGGCTGGGACTATGGGTCTTAGTACTGCTGGGATTATGGGTGTGAGTACTACACCCAGCCAGATAGCCAGATAGCCAGAACGCAATTTAAGGGAGACAGACTTCCTCTCTGTTGCCATTGTTGCTGCCACTTCTCCCTTTTGCACTCTTGCTCTTTGCTGCTGCCATGAAAGGTTGATCTCTGCCATGTGCCGCTCTGCTTTGGACCCAGCTGAGTATGGACTGAAACCTCCAATAACTGTGAGCTAAATAAACCTTTCCTTC
>NDGM011256187.1:3170-14488 GCA_002564305.1 Octomys mimax | reverse complement strand
ACATGCCAGCCAGCCCCGCCCCCTGGTGGGCTGAGCTGCCCCCCCCCACAAATAAATAAAATTAAAAAAAAAAAAACAAGCCAAAGACAGTCATTTGCTTTTCCAGCTTTCAGGCCTATGTTAAGTTTACAGTTGTAAGAAATAAATTACAATTCATTTTGCACATATAATTTTACTATATCTATAACTCATGAAACTGAAGTTACCACTATGAATATTGTGATGATTATAACTAAACTGAAACTGTTAAAGCATTTTACAATTTCAAAAAATAAAAAAAATGCACCATTTCGTCTCCAAGATTCTGTACACTTTTCTTGCCACTTTTGTCCTTTCAAAAAAATGTTATTTGGGGCTGGGTAGATAGCTTGATGGTCTAAGTGCTGCTTGGCAAGCACAAGGACCCAGGGTTCGATCCCTGGTGCTTCAGACTGTGCTGACCCCATGACGAGCTGGCCACTGAAACTAGGCATGGTAGCAAACACCTGTAATCCCAGCACTGGGGAGGCTGATACAGCAGAATCACTATAAGTCCAGACTGCTGGTAAGACCCTGCACTAGTTGATACATTGTGTTAACTTGAGAATTTTAAAAGTTTAATTATGTGACTCAGCAGAGAGCCAGAACTCTTAGTTTAAGCATCCTCATCCTGTGCAGGAGGATGGCTTGCACATTGTGTGAGTTCTACATTTCCAGCCCCAGAATAGCTGGATTATAATATAAGGAGCAGAGAGGCTGGCTAGAAGCCCCAGCTGGTGTCCTTCCTTTTGCTCTTCACTGTTTTTCTGGTGCCATGAACTGCTGCTCTCTGCCATGTGCCACTCTGCCTGGCAGCCAGCTGAGGATAGAATGAAACCGCCACAAATCTGGAGCTAAATAAAACATTGCTTCCTTAAATTTGGGTGTCCAATATTTTATCCCAGCAATGAGTAAAAACTTGTACAGAACTTGTACCAAAAAAATAATAAAAAATGTTTCAAAATGAAATTCATATGCAGTGGAATACTATCCTACCATAAAAAATAATTCTGAGACATTTGTAGGTAAATGAATGCAATTTGAGAATATAATATTAAGTGATATAAGTCAGACATGTAAACATAAATATTTCATGGCTCCTCTTATATGAGACATTAAATAAAGAACAAAATAGAAAAAGAGATAAACGGAACTAGGGTGAAGTTCAAATAATTCCTCAAGTTACCTCTACTGTTGCATCAAAAATATTTATTTATTAATTTATTTTTATTCATTTTAATGAGAAAAAAGATAAAATAGCAATGAAACAGTTTCAAGACAGTTCAGTAGGATAGTTGCAATAATTAATACATTGCATATTATTGTCTTCATAGTAGTTATTCAGAGGACAAGATGTAGGCACAATATCTTGTCTAAACAATATTAGTATAAACCTTTTTCTCATTGAACTAAAAGAAAGTAGCTGTATATCTATCCTAACTATCTTGCATATACATATATTATTTTTCACTACAAAACAGTCTTTTATTTATATCCCATTTTTTGTTTTGTTTTGCCAAAGATGGGTGTTCCAATGCTGTTAGAGAAGCTGTATTTAGAGAAGTCTTTAAAGGACTTCAAAAATATTGTAATGAATATGTTTTCACTTATATTAGTATTAGTTTATTGCAAAGAAAGTTTGTATAATTATCTGTTTCTTTTTTGTAAGAAATGTTTTCGTTGGTGTCTTTTACTTTGCGTAATTATTTTGAAAATAATGATACACAGTTTATAGTTGCTATTATTCTCTTATTTTTGTTATGAAATTTTAAAGAGAAAAACAAAAACAAGAAAAAAAGCAGTAAAAAGTAACACAAAGGGTACAGCATTTCAAAACAAGAATAGTTATGTACTGTGAAATTTTGTTTTATTTTTCATAAAATAATAAAATAACAAACCTGTGCAATTCGCACTAATTATTTCTCCTTCATCTTCTAGCTCCCCATGGCCACTAGACTTTCTGCTAATACCTACAAAAACCCACTTCCCTGTCTGCTATCCCCTTTCTTTTATTTTGCTCTTTAAATATTTTATAGTTGGAGTTTCTCATATAAGAGAAACCATGTAACATTTAACTTTCTGTATCTGATTTATTTTGCTTAGCATTACGGTCCCAAGATACATCCTTTGTACTAAAACTGACCTCCACTTACTCTTCTTTATGACTAGTATGGCTTAGGACAAATTGGGGATGTCTCATTCTCATTTCTGACACCCTTTGACTCTCTACGTTGACTTGAGAAATTGTTTTGTTTACAGTTAGGAAAGGTTTATTTCTTCTTTCCTTTTTGCCACTTGCCTGTTTGTCTTAGTTGCTGGCTAAGATCCAAATATGATATGCATAGAAGTGGCCTGAGCATACTTGTTTCTTAATTTAAGAACAGGTGTTCAACACTCACCATTAACTGAGAAGTCAGGCAGAAGATATCTGGTGGCCCCTGACTTGAATTTCATTTAAGGTCTCGTGAATTTGTTAATGTTTTAAATATACTGGAATACTTCATGGATTTCAATGCCCTCAAACATATGGTTAGCATGGTTAGTTACAAAAAGCAATTTTATTTCTATATAGATTGTATTTATGATTGTTTATTATCATGCTATTATTGACTGAGTTGGATTTGATAAAATTCTGCTGGTATTTTGATATATATTCTTATAATGCTTATAATTTTTTAAAATGTAATTAACAGTTTGGGGATCAAAACTATCATTTCCTGATAAAATGAACTGGAAGCTACTATACCTCCTACATTTTCTGAAAGAGTGGTTTTGATAGTGAGTATTGTCTTTCTTGAAGTGTTTGTGATTTAATTTTCAAGGAGAGGAATTTGATTCTCTGTGTATGTTTTAATTTAAAAGATTCACTCATGGAGCCAGCAAGATAGCTCAACAGTCTAAAGTATGTGCTTAGGCAAGGTTAAGCAGGCACACGGGACCATGATTTGTTCCCCAGCACCACATGCCGCACCAGCCCTGTCCTCAGTGTGGGCTGAGCCAGCCAATAAATAAATAAATAAATAAATAAAAGATTCACTCACCTTATAATAAAATAGCAATTCCAATTTTATGTTTACTCTTTCTAATGTTTAAAATTTATGTCCTTCATGCATTGTGTTTCTTTTATTGATTTTTATTGTTGATTTTATAGCTTTTGTATATGTACAATATCAATACTTTTGTTTCTATATTTGCAGTAAGTGATGATATACCTTTTCTCTTTAAGTCAATTACTTATCCTTTTCCCTTTTACTCTCTTTCTTTTCCTGATAATTTGTCTTATATTTAATTGATTGATATATAATTACATTTTTAATGTTTCTGTTTACTTATACATTACTATGTATATATTTATAATTTGCTCTTTTTGAGGTATAAACAGGTTCTTCAGAGAGAGGAGAGGGAGGAAAAGAGGGAAGGAGAGACAGAGAGAAAGAAAAGAGAGACAGAGAGAGAGAATACATCAGTCAACAATACTCATTCATTTTAAAAACATATAAAATTGATGTCATAATTGGTCCAAAGTAAACTCTACCTTTATTCAAACATTTAAACTTCTAAAAGTAAAAATAAATAAATTTCTAAAAGTATTCCTTGATAGCATCAAAAATAAATTAGAAATTCATAACAAAAATATTTTCACAGATCCTTATTCCTTAAAAATCAAGTGGCTGGGCATGGAGGCACATACCTGCAATCCCAGGACTTGGGAAGCTGAAGCATGATTGCTGTGAGACCAAGGCCCACCCAACCTAGGCAACAAGACTTTGTCTCAAAGAAAAAAAATCCAATAATACACATCCCAGTAAATTGTGAATTAATCCAGAAAGCAGAGTGAGCAGTGAACTTTTTTAATTGAGTAACAATAAAAATGAAAAATGTAATATGTCAATATCTATGTCTTAAATAAATCCATAGGCTGAGGAGATAGCTGAGTGGTCTAAGCACCTGCCTGGCAAGTGCATGGACCAAGGTGTGATTGCTGGTACCTCATGCCCTGCTGGACCCAGAGCCCCAGGCACGCCATGTGCTAGCCATCAAAATTTGGTAAGGTGGTGTACGTCTGTAATACCAGCACTGGGGAGGCTATGAGGAGAATAACTATGAGTCTGAGCTCCATGGTGAGACCTTGTCTCAGTTACTCTTCTCTTAGTGTTGGGACAAATACCTGACACCCAAAATGAAAAAAAGAAAGGTTTATTTGGCTCATAGTTAGTGGAGGTTTCAGTCCATACTCAGCTGGCTCCAAGGCAGACTGGGGCATGACAGAGAACAGCCATTCATGGCAAAGACAAAGAACAAGAGAGCAAGAGCAAATGGGAGGAGTAACAGCAACAATGGCTACAGAAAAAAAATGTCTCCCTCATGCTGTACTCAGGCTGCTTCCGCAGGCTGGGTATAACACCCATACCCCATTATTCCAGTAGATCATGAATTAATCATAAACTCTAGAAGTCCAACCCATGACTGCATGAGGCTTTGGGAGGACAACGACACAAATCATAACATTATTCCCCAGACCCCTCAAGGCCTCATGCACACCCCTTTGTGCAAAAGGCATTTTAGTCCACCCCTAAGAGTAGCAAAAGTCAAAATGGTTTCATCATTGCTAAAAAGTCCAAGTGCCATCTCTCCTCCAAGATCCAAGGCCAACTCTTGGCTGGGAGCCTCTGTACAAATGAAAAGTTAAACACTTCCAATATTCCTTGGCACAAGATAAACAATACCATTCCAAAAGGTACACACAGCAGGATACCAAGCAATGGGACCAAACCAAGTCCAAAATCCAGAAGGGGAAACATTAAGTCCTGTAGTGCCATGTGGAACATCCAAAGAAATATGTGGCAAGTTGTGAGCTCCATGTGGTTCCACCTCTATAGCACTTCTGCTGGCAGCTCCCATGGCTTCTCTCCTAGGCCGAGTTTGTTCCCTCCATGCAGTTTGCCTCAGATGATCCATGTCCCTGGATTTTCCAAACTTCTGGGGTTTCCACGGAATAGGTTTCTCACTCACACCTTTACACAATGTCTTATCCAGGGCACACTACCTGGCCTCACAGGCCTTCTTCTGAAATCTAGGTGGTAGACTTCTTAACCTCACAACTCCTGCATTCTGCAAGCACCTAAAGTCAATGCCACATAGATGAAGCCAAGGTCTTCTGCCTGCTGGAACAGTGTCCAGGCTTTCTTCATTCTTGGCTGGTCATTCAGGTTGAGTGCCTGGATTGCTAAGCACTTTGAATGTGATTCTCAGGAATGATTCTCCATATCGGTGCCATTCTGGAACCTGACGTGGCCGCTGATGCCATTCTGGAATGTGGGGTTCTGTAGCTTTACCCTGAAAGCAAAGTCCCTCACCATTGCAATTCTGAGGCTGCAAAAGGTGGAGAGCTGTCGCCTTCAGTGATGCCCTCAAGCCATCTTTTCTCTTCTCTTGTTCCTTCTTGGTAATGGAGATCCTCTCAGTTCTATTGTTGTATTCCTCAGCTTTATTGGAGCTTCCTTTCTGGCCAGTCTCACAACATTTTAAGTCATTCTGCTGGGCTCATTTTTTTGACTCTCAACATAAATCTGACTGAAAGCCCCCAACAATAGCCACGGCACTGCCTCAATATTTGGCTGCTTTGAAATTTCTTTTGTAAGATTAATCAGTCTATGGTGCTTAATATCAGTCTTAGGCAAAGTCTCTGGATATGAACAAAATACAGACAAACTTTCTGCCAAACCAAAACACACATCATCTGGAGTTCAACATCCAATGCAGTCCTTCCCAGCAGAAACCACCACAGCCTGTTTTTTTTTTTTTGTTTGTTTGTTTGTTTGTTTTTGTTTTTGTTTTTTCTGGAACCAGAGATTGAACTCAGGCCCTTGCACTTGCCAGGGAAGTGCTTATTCCAGAGCCATCTCCCCAGCCCTGACAGCCTAGTCTTTACAGGCAGGATTTCTACCAACCTTCTGGTCTTCTGAGCTCTGACTAGAATCTCCCATACAGAGCAGCCAAGGCTGTTCTAATGATTTTCTTTTAGGCAACATCTCCAAACCTTTTCTATCTCTTACATTCCCAAAAGTTTGTAATCCACATGGTCAGGTTTAGTCACAATAATAATCCTACTCCTCTGATACCAAACTCTATCTCAGTTACTCTTTTCTCATTGCGAGACAAACACTTGACACCAAAAAAGAAGGAAGGAAAGGTTTATTTAGCTCAAAGTCAGTGGATGTTTCAGTCCCTACTCAGCAGGCTCCAAGGCAGAGTGCCACATGGCAGAGAGCAGCCTTTCATGGCTAAGGCAAAGAACAAGAAAGCAAGAGCAAATGGGAAGAGCAACAGCAACAATGGCTACAGAAAACAAATCTGTCTCCTTTATGCTGCAGTCAGGCTATCTGACCCAGGCTGGGTGTAGCCCTCACACCCCTTACACCAGCAACACTTACATCCATAATCCCAGTGGATCATAAGTTAATCATAAACTCTAGAAATATGCCCAATGACTGCATGAGGCTTTGGGGGCACAACTAGACACAAACTGTAACAGACCCTGCACCAAATAGTTAATTAATTAATTAAAAATCAAAGTAAAATAAATCCATAAAGGAAAATGTATATAGTTCAAAAGGGCTAGTTTGGTAATCAATAAGTGAAGTGTTTTAAGCAAAAAGTAAAAACAATTACAAATTACATGCAAACAAATTAAAAAAGAATGTAGATTACATAAAAAGTATTACAACACATATGAGTTTTCATCTGCATACTATTTATATAAATATGACCATTATTTCGGAAATGCTTTTATGTTTCAGCCTGATGATTCAAAACTCTAACAAAAAACCACTAAAAGTCCAAATTGTAATAATCCTAGAAAGTAACACCATTTTTTTCTCGCTCATGGATATATTCAAAAATCACTGCACAGATCCATGATTCAGAAGAAAAATCTGGGCTACGCGCTTGCGAATTACCATATTTTTTACCCCATAGACTACAGGGTTGAGAGCAGGTGGCAGCAGGAGGTAGATGGTAGACAGAAGGATGTGAGTGGGGGGAGCAACATGGCCAACCCGGTGGCTGAAGAAGGAAAAGAAGGCAAGAATATAAAATTCAAGAAAGACAAAAATATGAGCTGTGCATGTGTTAAATGCCTTGAGCCGTGCTTCCTTCTGGGGTAGACGGAAAACAGCCTGAAAAATCAGGCCATAGGATATGAGAATCAAAATCATGTCAAATCCCAAAATGCTGAAGCCCACAAAAAGACCACAAATTTTGTTGACTCGGGTATCTTCAGCAGCCAGCTTGACCACAGCCATGTGCTCACAGTAAGAGTGGGCAATGCGCACGGAGTGGAACACATGCAGCCTTCTGATGAGCACGGGAAGCAGGCCCACCAGCATGGCAGCTCGGACAGCCACCACTCCCATCAGACGCCCCAGGACGGAAGGGGTGAGGATGGAGGTGTGTCTCAGAGGATCACAGATAGCAATGTAGCGGTCAAAGGCCATCGCCAACAGAATGCCTGACTCCATGCACTGCAAGGCATGGATAAAGAACAGTTGGGCTAGGCAAGCATCAAAGGCCATGGAATAAGATTGGAACCAGAAGATGGCAAACATCTTGGGAGCAATGGCTGCACAGAGTCCTATGTCAGTGGCTGCTAGCACGGCCAGGAAGATGTACATAGGCTGGTGCAAGCTCCGTTCCGCCGGGATGATGATCAGTAAAATGATGTTTCCCAAAATTGCCACTATGCACACAGCCAAGAAAGGAAATCCAATCCAAAATTGCACGTGCTCCAGTCCAGGAATGCCAATCAAGTGTACAGTTTTGGGGTTCAAGTATGACATGTTCATGGGTTTTATAGATGCTGATATTTTGTGTTCCTTTGGCTGTTTCTGGTACCTGTTGAAAAAAGTATGGGTGGATGATGGAAAGGTCTCATCCTTTAGTGTCATGTCCCACTTTGTATCCTGGTCTCCCCACTTCTCTATGTGATTATTTTATACTACAAGTAGTCATCTATGATTTGCACACTGAACACCCTTCAATACAATGCATATATACATTTTAGAGCAATAAAAATTCATTCAACAAATAAAATTTACCTTAGTCTCAGTTTTATTAATCACTTTTTAATTTTTGGAATCATTTATAATTTTGCGTCAATATCTCCCTAGCCAAATACTGATACCAGTCTCTCCAATAGAGAGATTTCCTCTCATCTGATCATATCTATTCATTCTAGAAGAAGAAAATACTGTATGAATAGTAATAAAAATCTCTTCTTTTTCCTCTGGATATAAATTTCTTGAAAAATGTTAGTTAAGTACTTGTTCCATTTTTTACATAAAGTACATTTTTAGGAACATACAAATGTTTGGTGAAATGTTCTTATATAAAGAAAAAAGAAAGGAGGACCATTGAAATTTATTTACTTTGTTGAAGTGATACTAATGAACAAAATGGTAAAAATAGACATGAAAATGGGTTAAGGAACAAACATTGTTGTGAAAAAGAATTTTCTTTCACTTATATATATGTAATCCTATTAATATTATATATAATATTTTGATATAAAGAGTGGGAAAGTTGTGGAGTGTGTAGATAATGTTTCTAACAACTGATTTTATTTATTGAATTGATGTAACTTTCTAGAAATTATAAAAACTGAAAAAGAAATACATATCAAGCTAAAATGCTATTCAGAAGTTAATAAAAATTTAATGTTATAAATAGATATTGTACTGTATCTATGTAATTTTTTATATTTTTTTAGGAAAGAGTCTACAGGGTAGTGTCTCACTACTAGATTGGACTTGTGGTGATCCTCCTGTTTACAGCCTCCCAAATGCTAGGACTACAGGTGTGTGCCACCATGCCCAGTCTCAATTGCTGTCTCAGCCCACCCTGCAGGCAGGGCCAGCACCGCAAGCCAGGGGATTAAACCCCCTGCTTCTGTGCCTGATTGCAGGTACTTTAATCAGCTGATCTATTTGCTGGCCCTATGTAATTTTCTATACTTTTATCTAATTTTTTTCCTGGTGTTTAACAAGTACATAAAGTGAAGAGTTAAAAATCAGAAAGACAAGAGCTGTTTCTTTATATTCATTTATCATTTTTTAAATATAGCCTTTTCCACAGTCTATTTATCAAATATGACATACTAGTTGCCGAACTTTTGCAAATAAAAATGGACAAATTGCTTAAACGTTTTTGTAATAATTACTGACTTTTCTTGGTTTAGTGTGTGTTGGGAATTTCACGGGAGAAGTGTTTTCCTTAAAGTCATTTCTTTTAAAAAATAAGCTGCTATAAGCTTGATGACCCTAGTCTTAAAAATAATCTAACTGCAATCGTGGAAGGAGTTGTCTCATTCCTAGTGAGAAAATAGAAAAGAAAAAAAGAACATGATTTCTGTGGCAGGCCAGGAGAAAAAAGGAGCCTGGTTTACCTTTTTCCTGAAGTAGGAGAGGCTGCTTTGCTGGACAAATTGGTCAGACACTAAATCTTTGCAAGAAATAATATTCACTTGTGTTTTCTGGTCTATGTACATGAGTAAAAAATCTCCAAAATTTATAGAAAAAACACAAGTAAGTTGCCTTTAAGCTATGCTTTTTCATATTCAAAAAAAGAAGGAATGTTGGTTTAAATTCAATTGGCTAGAATCTAGAAATCAAGAGTACAAACTTGTAGATCACTAATAACTTGGAAACCAGGGATGCGTGAAGATATTAACTAAATCCCTGTAAAAAAATAATGGAAGTCTAACCTCCGTAATTTATTCCCTCATATATTTGTTCTCTCAATACTGCAGGTAGAACCCACGACCTTTCCAGGGAGCAACATTCCTAATCTTTTCTATGCTTCTAAATTGTTGAATTGCCCTGGCTATGTTCGAACTTGTGATTTGCCCAGTGTGGTGGGATGGGATTACAAATGTGTCACCATGTCTGACTACTCCTTCTTCTAAATATGTCTATACTTAAAGTTTCTAAATATCAGCATAACTCATAGTCAAAGAAATCATTGAGTAAAACAAAGTTGAAAAATCCCCTCTCTATCAATTTTTCCTCATATAGTCACCATCCCTGTAGCTACCCATTTTAGAGGCAGAAAGTTACCTGAAGCACTGAGTACTTGTCCGGAACATGAACAGGTTGGTTGTGTCAGTTGGTTTTTACCCAAAATTCTCAACATATGTATATACTAACATCGTTTCTGTCTTTAGAGATTAGGCTAACCCCAGAGCAGCACTCTCTTTCCAATACCCCTAGAGTCTCATTATCCTCCTGCACCTCGGGCTTTTTTACTATCTGGTTTAAGTCCTGTGACAGAGCAGAAAGTTTTCCAGTTTTCACAAGAAAGGTCTCTCCCAGGATCAAAACTAAGAAATATCTGGACATCGGTCACATTCAGAGCAAGGGCTTTCTGACTTATTATTGAAGTGTTAATAATTTAAGAGACAGAGATTTATTACAATAGAAAAAAGTAAATATAAATTCTCAACTTTTTCATCTTGAAAAGCATGAAGTATCAGAGAAAGAATGGTTCTTACAAGTACTAGTGTGCTCTTATTCTTACTATTGCATAATAAATGTCACCTTTATTTCCAAATATTGTGTGGTAAATTTTAGGTTTTATTTATTTATCTATTTTTATTTATTTTTATGCCATTCCTGAATCACAACTGCTTTCTACATAGTAGGCCATCTTGCTTCCATTCAGCTAAAACTCAAACACTAACTTTACTTTTGAATGAAATTTATATATATTATTTTCAGGGTCTAGTTTTTATAAACTCCCCAGCTTTTTGTAGCTCATTACTATTTGGTCTGTGTTTCAGTTCTCAAAATTTAGTTGATTTGGAGAATAGATAATAAAATACTTTCAAGTATTATCAAAGACCTTCTCCAATTCTTTTTCCTCAAGTTTCTTCAGAAATGTATCAGTATTTGAGTTTTTTAGAAATTTATTTCACTTCGTTCCTCAAAGTCAAGTCTCATCAATCATTAAAGCACAATAATGTGCTTTAATAATATCTCTTTATAAAAAAAAGCATTCTAGAGATTTTCCATTATACTTACTATACAGCCAAATTCTTATGATAATTGTTTTTTTGTTGTTGTGCACAGAACAAATTGGTCAAGCAATGACCGTGATTCATCCTCATGGCTGACACTGACGAAGGATCTACAAAGTGTAGTACAAGGTTACGGGATAAATCCTGAGGGGACTTGATTGATCTCATCAGATACAAAAGTTACATTTCTTGTTATATAGGTCTTGCTTTATTTTGGTCTTAACCATCC
>NDGM011256186.1:0-10451 GCA_002564305.1 Octomys mimax | reverse complement strand
CTCTCTCTCTCTCTCTCTCTCTCTCTCTCTCTCTCTCTCTCTCTCTCTCTTTCAGAACCAGGGGATTGAAGTCAGACCCTTGCAGTTGCCAGGGAAGTGCTTATTCTACTGAGCCATCTCCCCTGCCCCTTGCCTACAGTCTTTGTAGACTGAATAAATTTAAATTTTTCCAATTTCAAATAAATATAAGGTTCACATAAGATATACACAGTGATAGTCAATGATGAAGGTAGGGATAATACCTAGATTATATGAAATTTAAACCAACATTTTTTATTAGTCTATGTTAAACAGTGATAAATAAGAGCAATTTAAACTACAAAGTATTGTAAAGTGGGAGAATAGAATTGATTTTTATTGTTGCTATTCAATTTGATTTTAGGATTCATCAGGAACTTTATTTTTTTTTAAATCATCTAATACTTGTTGAGTGTTTGCTCCTTGATAAGCATAGATTGAGACCTTCAGAAATTTTGGGAATGAAAAAATAAGCTCCATTTTGGAATACTCAAATTCTGTAATTATGGACAACCAACCAAAATTACATGGGGAAATATTAAGTAATGACAAGTACTCTGATGTAAATAATTAAGGGGAGCGACTTTCAATTTGATGGATGGGAAATCATTCCCATCTGGAACTGAATGATTATAAGAGACAAATATAACAAGATGTGGAGAAGAATGTTTAAGACATGGGGAAAACTTATGCAAAGCCATAAAAATACAATGATAAATTATTGAAGATCAATGAAATCTTATCAAAATGTGATTACCAAGGGCGGGGGAGATGGCTCAGTAGAATAAGCACTTCCCTGGAAAGTGCAAGGGCCTGAGTTCAATCTCAGTTTTGGCCAAAAAAAAAAAAAGTGATTACCAGACCAGCAGTCTCAGAATGCTACAAGTTAATAGTATTGTATTTGTTAATTTCTTTGGCTTAGAAATTGTATTGCAATTGACATTTGGGTAAACTTGGTGAAGTCTACATGGCAGGATCTCCTTCATTTTTATTTTTTACAATGTAAGTTTCAAAATATTTTCAAATAAAGAAGCCTTAAAAAGTAATTGAAGGAATTATAAAAACAAAGTTAAAAGGTGTAAGCAGTATAATCAAGTGGGATTCTGTTACCTAGTTTGGGTGTTAATAAAAACATTCTTGTTATAGAGTGGAAAATGTACAAGAAGAAAGGATGCAAGTTCAATGTTTGATTTGAAGTCTATTTTATTATCTAAAGGAAAAGTAATAGAGTTTGGAAAATGATGAGATATCAGTAGAGTTAAATGTTGTAGGAAAGCAAATTCCAACAGTAGAATTTGAAAATGACATTGACAAGGCTGGCTGGAGGATAGATTGTTAGGTAGAATAAAGGACAAAGAAAAAACAAAGATGAATTCAGTTTCAGACCAGAGCTGCTGCACCAATGTTGGTAATGTTTAATGAGAGGACAAAGATGGGAGTAGATTGATAAATAATGGTACTTGACTAAGTTTTGTAATTAAATTATGAAAATAAATATGAACAATCACTCTGTTACAATAATTTGTGGTCAATAACTCTGGTAAGAAGTATCATTAAAAATTACTTGGCTTCACCCATATCATGTTATGCATAAATAAATTAACTCAAGCAGGTATGCCTATATTTGTTCTGATATTCACTTAGTTCATTTTTTATGCTAAAGATGCAACCCTAAGCCTTGCTGAAGCTATGCAGGGACTCCAGCACTCAGCCACACCCTCAGCTCTCATGATACTTTTTAATTGACTGTATTTTGGAAACATGATATTGGACAACAGATTAAAGAAAATAAATAAAACTGGTACTTTAATTTGTTCTTGCCAATTTTACACTCATATTGTTCATGATTTTATTCAATATTTTCAGAAAGGGTTCTTTATTACAGATCATTTTTCTATCACTGGGGGTGTAACCCTGCTTTATTTCACAATGTATTACATTCTAGTGGAGGTGATCCAAACAATTTAAGAAAGATAAGTCAAACATATCTAGCTGACATGTATAATAAACACTAAAGTTAAATAATTTTTAAGTCAAATCTTTGTAAATGGGCAAAACTGAAGCTGATAAGAAGCAATGGTAGTATCATCGAGGAAGGATTTGAAGTCTGAAATGGATTTCAATTTAGAATAATGTCCTTACAAAGACCTCCGTAATTAACAGGTGAAAGAGAGCTCTGAGGGATACATGTTGAAGCAGCATTCTTGGATAGAAACAACAGCAAATTCAAAACACTTTTATTAGCAGGCAGAGTAACCAAGAAGCAAAGTTCAAAGAGGACATGTCACAGAACAAAGCGAAAAGGAAGATGTAAGGGACTTTCTACATGCCACTTTGCCTTTTATTCTAGATGAGATTAAAGATTCTGAGCAGAAGGGAGTATGATTTGCTTCTATTAGTGGCAATACTCTACACAATATAAGACCAAGGGCTGATTAGAGAGACTAGTTACAAAACTTTCTCATAAATCAAGTGAAGGAAAATTATATAAACTAGGGATACATTCGTGGAGAGTGATGAGGAATGGATAGATTCTGGAGATATTTTAAGCTATAGCTACTCAGATTTGCTGATGGGTTAGGAGTAGTGTTGAATGAAAGAAAGATGTTGAACTTGACTCTATGAATGACTGTCCTTGCCATACCTATGGGTGGAAAAGAGAGTAAAGATACGTCCAGATTCTTGTAGCTAAGACAAAATTTTTGACCTGGTGAATGTGAGATAGCTATTATATCTCCAAGTTGATATACTAGAAGGAGAGATCAATATTTATGTGAGAGAACCAGAACTATGAGTAGCAAATATTATTGCACTGTGCACTAATTTAAGTAGTAATATTTAAATGATTTCCTGTATTTGTTGTTTTTGCCCATAACTTAATATACAAGAATAAGAGCATGAGAGGTTTAAATATACTGAAGATTGACTTTATTGATCCTTATGAAAATTTAGTTCATAATAATTTTATTTCAATGAATAATTTTGAACATTAATCACACTAACATTATTAAAAGACTGGCACATAAGCACATAGTAAATTTAATTAAAATATTACTATCCTATAGGGCGGTGATCATAGGAGAGTGAATTTTTTTCTCCAATTAAAGACTGTATGTCTTCAGTAGTACTTAATTTCATGGTATGTGAAAAAATTTAAGTTGTGCTACTCTGTGGTAATAAGTAAATCTGTACTGTTCTACTCAGCTTATCTTTGAAGCCTTCAGTTGGGACTTGTTAACAATATACATGATGTGTGGAACTAGATTCTTCTCATGAATGTGTACTCAGGTAACTATCATGCTCTTACAGGCTCCTTGTTTTTTTGTCAAACACATGGAGCAAAACATCAGCTATTATATGTTTTTTAAAATTATTTTCAAAATGAAATCAATGCTGTGTATCTATAAACGCAAATATTTTTTTCAATTCTTCAACAAAATATAGTTTGTACAGTGAAATCCTGATTTATCTCTCATCTCAAGTTGAAAAACAGGATCTTCTGTTTGAAAATGGAGGTTTTAATATTACCTGAAGGTTCATTTAAAAACATATTATTAGTACAAAACTTGGACAGGTTGAGGAATGTTTTCAGAAATGCTAGTATATTAATTTGGACAAAAAAGAAGAGGGAGAAAGTTAGGAGAAATTACTTATAGTTTAAGAGTCTTTCACATTGATCCAAAGATGAAATGTATTCTTTGAGGTTTTCAGTTTGGATCTGTGAACTAATATTTGTATTACAAATGTCATAATATTATAAATTCCAAATCATTAGCATAGGGATTCAGAGAGACAAATAATAAGGAATGTGCTTCCTCCTTTTGACAAGTGACAGACTTTAAGCTCCCTGAAAGCCTCTCAGTGCCAAGAAAATGATTCCATTAACAGTCTTCTTTATATACATAGAATTTTCCCTTCTTTTTACCTTGATTTTCCTTTGTCTTTTCAGCTCTGGAACATTCAAAAGTTTATAGTGCCCAACTGAAAGAGATGTCGAGAGATAACCTTGGGAAAGTCAACATAACAAATACATCCCTAAATATGACTTTTATATTTGTACAAACTCCTACATAATTTCCATGAACAAGGAAAAGTTTATTACTTTTTTGTTTGGAAAAACTGGGGATTGAACTCAGGCCCTTGTGCTTACCAGGGAAGCACTTATTCCACTGAGCCATCTCCCTGGCCCCTTTTTTAATAATAACAGCTTTGTTCAAATAATTTATATCTGGGGACAGCCAAATAGCTAAGCAGATTAGGGCACCTGCTTAGGCAGATGCAGCAGGCTGGTTCCATCCCAGGCATGCCATGCTGGCCCTGCCCTCAGGGCACATTTAGACAGAGACTGAGACAGAGCATGGTGGTGCACACCTGTAATCCCATCTCTTTGGGAGACTGAACACAGGTGGATCACTAGGAGTCCGATCTATGTAGTGAGACTATGTAGGTACTTACAAAAAATTGCAAAATAATAATTTATATTTGATGCAATTTATCTACTTAAAATGTATAATTCAATTGTTTTCTGCATGTTCACAGTTGTGCAAAATTACACAATGAATTTTGGAATATTTTTAGACTCTGTCTATTATGAACACATAATACAAGTGGACTAATAATGTGTTGTCTTTTATGATTGCTACTTTCATTTACTGTAATATTTTCACATTTATACATAGATTAGCCTACAAAATACTCAATTTCTTTTGATCATCTAGTAATAATCAATTGTATGGATATACCACATTTTGTTTATGACTCCATCATTTAATGTTCAATCTTGGTTGTTTCTAATTCAATCTATTATTAACAATACTCTTATTAAAGTATATATATATATATATATATATATATATATATATATGCTTGTGTGGAAAATACCCTTCTGTATTCTCCTATAAAGAGAACCCCTGGGTTGTATGGTAATTGTATGTTGAATCCTTTGTGGAACTGCCGGATTATTCTGCAAATTGGCTGTGCCATTGTACATTTAAACCAACAGTGTATTAAAGTTCTAATTTTTCTATTTTCTATCATCAACAATTGCTATTATCTGTCTTTTTGCATGTTATGTCTGTGATAACATAAAATACAGCACTTTTATAACCCTAAAGTTTACAAATGGATGATTTTAAGTACATGGAATGTGCTGTGCAATCAGTACCACTATCTACTTCCAGAACTTTCTCACGATCTGATTGTAGCCCTTATAGCAGGTATGAAGTAGACTTTCATAGTGATTTTGATTTGTACTTCTCTAACCTCCAATGATTTTGATATATGAATCTTCTCATGTTATTATTCCCCATTTTTCTACCTTGTGAGAAGTGTCTGTTTAAGCCTGTTGCCCGTTTTCACATTAAGTTTGTTTATGGTTGAGTTATAATAAGGAACAGACTATTTTTAGGTTAAACAATGAATATAAAACAAAAAATGCAACCATTCCATGCAGTCAGTTCAAGTGTATATTCCAGTTATCTTGGGATTATGCTGTCTGCACATCGAGCACATTAGAACATCAGAATATTTATATCACTTATCCACTTATTTAAGATTGTGTGAAAGAAGTTGCCCAAAATGCCCTTCTGTGAAAATATTTACATCGGGAAAGCACACATAAAAATGCTTAAAACCAGGAGCATTTGTTATATAACGTTACTTTGCAGGATATGAACTTTCTTTGTAATTAACTATTATAGCATGCTTTGAAAAGAATTTCTCTTAACTCATGTCAAGAAAAATATAACTCTACATTTACGCATCTGGATTTGCATGTTACTATAACAGCATCATGTTGTTAACACTCAATTTACAGTCTTCAGAGCTGAATGGTACGTCCAATGTTTTAAAAGGAATATTTCTCAAGATGAAGCAAGATTGATAAATACTTTGCAGTCTGTCACATTTATTATTAATTCTCGTGTGATTTCAAAATGAGGAAGGTACCTTGTTGGCATGTGCAAAATAATTTTGGTATAACATCTATTAACAGAATATGAATTTACTAAAAGGAGTGATTTAATATAAATTTTTATTAAGTAATTATCTGGAAAAATGTGTTTTTAAGTCACTCACATGCAGCATTCCATATGAATAATAATGAGAGCATTGAACCAAGCTACTGAGTGGGATGCAAACTCATTTTATTTGAAAATCATCACTATAAATATGTCCATTTATTAATATGAATAGGAAGTGATGGCAAAACCAATATCTCCCTCAACTAACAAAGTTGTTTCTCAGTCTATTTCTGCAAACTTTGAGTCTCTTCCAAGATCTCACATACCGGACCTCAATCTCACAGCATATTTATTTCAGATGGTAGTAAATACACCTGTTATGCAAGGGAAAATATTCCATTTCAAAGACAGTTTTGAAGGAGTTTCCAAGATATCGAAGGGATCCAGATGGTGTGCAGACCATTCTACAAGGTTTATAATTACTTTGGCTAAAGCAGCTGGTATCAGCAATGAAAATGATGTCCTTACAGAAAAGTTCCCCTTTTCATCAGTGCAGTTGGGCTTGTCCAGGGAAGGATTTTCCCAGGCAATGTACTCAATCCATGGGCCATTTGCTAATTCTTTTGTAGTTAGGAAAGTTAAACCATTTCTGTTGAACCAAATTAACAGAAAACACAAATGAGCCAATGTTATTTCTTTTTCAGCTCTGGATGGCTTAATTGCTTTTTCCTCCTCTTCTTCTTTTGTTCCAAGTCTTCACCTCTGAGCAGGCCTTTTCTGTCCAGCATCAGATGAAACAACTGAGCCTATTCAGGAGAAAAAAAAACCTGGAACTCATTCAAAAGAAAGTGAACTGCAACACAATTCCTAGATTCAAAAGGATTGCAAAGGAGGATTATTTCTGCCAGCTTTGGTCATTTGACAGCTACAATTCTCCTTCTCCAATATGTCACCTCACATCTTCTTCAACTCACTAATGAGAATCTTGCATTTACATCTTGGATGTTTGTATGGGTTGAAAAGAGAATGAGAGTAAAGGTGCCCCTTATGCATGTAGTAAGATGTTCAAATGTAATTAACTTCTCTCTTTAAAATATATTTTGGTATCCCTGTAATACTGATTTTAAATCTACATCTGTTCTTTTGCAGACAGCCTTAAAGTTGAAAAATGTTAGGTTTTACAGCCTAGAGAGCAATATTTATCTGAACAAATACATGAGTGTTTCTGTAAAGAATGGGTCTATTTTACTTTATCAGCAACCGAGGGGAAGGTTAATGGCTATGATGTATCTTTTCTGTTATGTGTGAAACATGCAGTATTTTGTGCGGTTGAGATTTATGGTGTGGAAGATAAAGCAGGTGCTATTTAAAGCCTTCTTTCAACATGGGTGTGTAAACTGTAGTCTGAACTTATCTGTCAAAAAATAAGTTAAAATAACTTCCGAAAAACCTAGAATTTCACACTATTCTATACCATCCTGTCGCTGGCTCAGGAATTTAGTCAGCGTGATTAATGACCACTGTTATTTGTGAGCTTTCCAAGTCCCTACAGACATAATGAACTTGACTCTTCAGCCACGTAGAAGGAAGCAGGCTGTTAGAGCCCTAAATTACAGTGTATTCATAATTATAAACTCTTCTTTTGAGGAAAACAAGGAAAGAAGAAAAACCTTCTCATGCTACTGGTACCATTTTAAAATTCCCCTGTCTTTGCCCCCTCATTTCTCCTCTCTTTTACAGTCTAGCATCAGTTTGCCTCTATCAAATCTTGCCTCTTATTCTGAATTCATTTCGAGTCAATCAATCATACACACTCGCTTGTCCAAGTAGTTTACAGATTCACCTATTCCTCTCTCCATTCTCACTACCAACTCACACCTAAAGCAGTTGGCCTCTGTGTGATTTTAGGCTATAGACATTCTTCCTAGATCAAGATATGTGAATTCCTCAGATTCCTTTATTGTTTGTCTTAACCTCAGTTATTTCTTTTCCTATTCCTATATTCTGAAGCCACCTCCAAGTTTGCACAGTTTCACTCTTTTTGTTCCTTATGATATAGACATTTCATACCCTACTTTCTTTCAAGCTAAGCGTCTATTTCCATCAACATATCTTTTAAGTTGTATCTTCCTGCATAATCTTATTACCAACTTTACAATTATACTTTCGTCTTTTAGGATGGTTGCTGAATAGTTTAGAAGCTTTTCACTCTATAATACAAATTATATCTTAGCTTCTAGAAGACGATTGCTTATTCATATATAATCTTTATAGAAATAGCTACTCTGCTTTCTACGCAGTCACAATTAAATGGCTTGTCAAATATAACATAAGACAGGTCAGTTTTCAATCTTGAAAAGTAAATTAAAAGTCAAAGCTTTTAGCAATCATATAGCAGTACCTAGCTCTTTCAGAGTATCTTTATAAATTACATCCCCTGTAAGCTACAGAAAAAATTGGAGTCCACTGCTTGCTACCAGATTTCAGAAATTAGTTTCTTGATTAACACTGGTATTTTAACTCTTGTAATCAACAAAAACAAAGTTCCCTGAATCTTCCTGTGATGATCATGTATGCCAGAAAATAAATCTCAATCCTTTACCAAATTTTGTTTAGAGTACTGTTTAGTGTTCCTCATAATGCAGACTGTTATTTTGGTGAGGTGATACTTTTGGAGAAAAACACAGTCTGATGAAATTTAGGTGAAATTTCCTTTGGGTCTCATGTTTTCGTCTTGTAAATTACTGTTCATTCTCCTTCTCATTGCCATCATAGGAGGCCCATGGATTTCTAGCAGCAATTTGATGTTATCCTTCTTCTTCTTCTTTTCACTCTGATTCTTTTGCTCAAATATGAGCTCTTTGAAAATAGATCCTGTGCCTTGTTTACTTTTGTGTCCCAACATTTATCTCTGGTCTTACACACAGCAGGTGAGCTTGCTGAATGTAATTGAGCAATTCTATAGAAATATTCTATAGTATGGACTTGGATGATTCTTTGTTATTCCACAAAAAGATTTTCTTCCCTAATTTTCCTTACAAGGATCATACCATTCACAATACAGCAAGCTCTTCTAACATACCTGAAAATGTGCATGAACACAATTTGCTAAAATGTTCATCATTTCTTCTTTTGAAATAGTCTTTTTAAAATTTTTATTAATTTTAATGAGAAAAATATCAATGATATAGTTTCAAAACAGGTTAGTAGGACAGTTACAATAATTAATAAATTGCATATTATTGTCTTTGTAGTACTTATTCGGAGGACAAGATGGAGACATGATATCTTCTCTAAACAATATTAGCAAAAATCTTTCTTCTCACTGAACTAATAGAAGATAGCTGTGTATTTACCTTATTTTGTATATACACATGCATTTTTTTTCACTAAAAATGACAGTTTATTCATATTCCTCCATTTTTGTTTTGTTTTGTCAGAGATAGGTGTTCTATTGTTATTAGAGAAGCTGTGTTTGGAGAAGTGTTTAAAGGACCTTTTCACACTTGATGTCAGTTCAAATATTGTAGGTACTTGAATTCAGCAAAATAACCCAATATAGTTCAATAGTCCATAATAGTGGTGAGTTATTATCAGATCTGGCAATTGTCTGAAGTTATTGACATGAGAATTTTACAGCTCAGCATGTTTGTATGGCATTACTTTACATACCTTGTGGTTATACTTTTCTGCTGGATAGTTAAGACCAAGTTAAAGGAAGACCAATATGAGGAAAAATGCCACTTTTGTATCTGACAAGGTCAGTCAAGTCTCCTCAGGATTTACCCTGAAACCATGTATAGCACATTGTATATCTTTTGTCACACTTTTAGAAAAAAATTTGGAAATCCAATCATATACAACATTGTAGCACAACAATCCTATGATATTTTTTCTTGTCTCTTGTTTACTTTTGTTACCTTTTTAAATGAACATTTTCTTTAAAGAGGTGTAGCAATAATTGAGATGACATTAGAAATCATTTAGAAGACCAAACTGTTAGGTATTTCAAACACAGTTTCAATATTATATTTTGCTCTCCTCAGTTTAGTGTGCTTAGTTTACAGATATCAGCATATATAGTTAGTGAGGGTGAAAATTGTACTTATTATCTGCTATTTTCAAAAACATGATGAAGGGCCTTACAACCATTGACGTAACCATCTTGTTTATATAAATGTATGGTTTTGCCCCTATCATAATTCCTAACCTTTCTCCTTTGTCTTTGTCTCTCTTCATTGTTTAATCCTTAAGTTCTTGCTTTCCATTTAACTGTGTTATAACTTTCAATTTTTACTTCATCTTCTGAGTTCTTACACTAGAAAGACTGTATGATATTTACAAATGTGGATCTGTTTTATTTCACTTATGAGTATATCTTCAAGAGGCATCCACTTATACATGAAGGCTTCTAGTTTATTTTTCTTTATAGCTGAGTAATACTCCATTGTAAGAAAATACCACATCTTTTCA
>NDGM011256185.1:0-25801 GCA_002564305.1 Octomys mimax | reverse complement strand
CAACAACTTCTGACATTGCCAGTCCTGTGGAAAACCCAGTACTATTATGGACTACTGGACTATATTGGAATATTTTGCTGAATTCACGTACCTATGATATTCAAATGACAATGGTATACCCCTCTCTGACAAAAGTAAATAAAGAAAGAGGATACAAATGAACAACCCTTTTGTATCTGCATATTCAAAATAGGATAGATATATAGCTACATTCTCTTAATTCAATGAATAGAAAGACTTGTTCTAATAGTGTTTGTGGACAGGATATCATGTCTGCATCTTGTACAATGAATTACCACTAAGATATTAGTATGCAATGTATTAATTATTGAAACTGTCCTACTAATCATTTTGAAACCATTTCATTACTATTTGTTTCTCAATAAAATTATTTTTAAAAAGTTATGATAAAAAATACAACAAACAGGCTGCCAAATGCCATCAAACAGAAACATTAAGGAGTGTTCTCTTCCACCGTATTCATGAGATCTGGTTCTATGGGATGTCTACTTCTTCCCTAAAATCAAAATAATCTTAAAAGGTCAATGTTTGAGTTGGTGGAGGACATTAAGGCAGCCAGTACTGCACGGCTAATGACAATCATGTAAGAGACTGGCAGAACCGCTCCAGCAAGTGGATTTGTGTGTGTGATGGAAGGGGGGTTAATGGAAAGAAGTCTTTTATTGTGATATATTTTTAAATTTTAAACATTATTATATTTTGTAAATATGCTTCATGACTATTAGAGGATATCTGGATGATTTTTTTTCTATAAAGAATCAGCAGAAGAGGACAAGTTGAAGCCTGAGACCCTAATGCTAGAGCAAGCTGATTTTCTTGAATAGGCATTTTTGTATTTTGTGTTTATCATGAAAGAGAGGAGCTAGAAGAATCACTGAGAAACTGTTCAGGTCCAAGATGCAAGATGCACTGCATTTACCAAGGGCTGGTCCCCTACATCTTTGCAGCACACTACTGTTGAGCTGTCTCCCTGAAGAGCACCAGCCACCCTAAGTGGATTGGGAAGGCTTCCTAGGACACTGCTTGTTCAGCTACGTCTTCAGTGCAGTCTGGCTTACATTGGTACTGTTCACCAAACTACATGAACCCATGAGTGCTGGTCTCATCCTCATGGAGGAAAACAGGGAGACATGACAAATATAGAATAGAGAGGAAAGTCACAAGGAGTACTTGTTTTTGGACAAAAAAGGCACAACTCTCTGTTGCCTGGGTCCTCCTTTCCATGGTTCCCTTTATCACACATTATCCATCCTCACCTTCTGGTCCTAGCCCCACCTTAAAACATGTGGAATTCTCTTTACACCTTACAGGAAAGGGAAATATAAGGTTTCCTCATTTGCCTTCTGCTTGTATTTAGTAGAAAATAATAGCAGATAATTTGCTTAACATTTCTTGAGAGGTTCTTCACGGCCCAGTGGTCTGTCTTGAGCAGTCCATCTTCCAGATAGACTTTCTTCCAGAAATCTTATTCTAGGTGAGTTTTATAATCTTTTGTCATATTTTTATCATGAAGGAAAAAGATTAGTGTGGGAGATTAGACTTCAAATATAATTTTTGAAAGTTTATTTCATTCTTAATGTGATTAAAATTTTCTATTTTTGTGATTGTTTCCTTAGTTATTTCAAAAGAGTAAAAATGTGTAAATTTTTCAGATAATCATAACAGAATTATTTTGACATGTTAATTTATTTCTCAATGAATATTGCTGAGCCTTCCTCAGTGTCAGTGCTCTAAATGTGGAGATACAATAGGGAACAAAGCTGACAAGAACCCTTGCTTTGTTACCGCTTACCTAAGGAATCCCCTCTAATGTGAATCCCCTCTCCTTACTGCAACTAATATGGTACTTTGATGGTGAAGCATAGACTTCTCTAAGAAAATACAAAGGAGAGTGGAAGAAATTTGACACTCAACCCATGTGGCTATTTTACTTTTCCTGACTTTAAGAGACAATAACAAAATAAAACAAAACAAATATCTTCTCATGCCACTAACATTTTCAAGAAAACTCAACCATGTTTTCAGCTGGTCCTTTGCACTGTCCATGGGCATCACAACTGGTCCCTCACACTGTCCATATGCGTATCTCTCTTATGGCCCATCATCTACTCCATTCTAGCTATGGAAGTAGAAAGTCCAGGTACATTCTGACTGTGGGAAAGGGAATGTCACTGGGGCAAAAATTTCTGGACAAACAGTTTAAATAAGATATTTTTTTCTGTTGCCTTGACAGGTTTCAGTCCCTGGTCTGTAGAATCCATTGGTTTTGTGCCTGTGACGTATCAGAAACATCCTGGTGGAAGGGCATGGCAGCAGAAGGCTGCTTATGTCATGACAGCCAAAACACAAGGAGAAAGAACCAGAGAAGACGAAGACGTACCCTTCGTGGTCCCAGAACTGTGACTTCCTTCTACAGTGCTCCGCGTCCTATCATCACGTTCATTTCAGCCCATTGATAAAGTTAGCAGCCTGATGCTCCAGGCACTTCCCCACACCACCCCTCTGAACACTCACGCCTCCTAGGGGAAATGGTTCATCTAAACCGTAAACTATAGGGAGCAAAACCTGATGAGAGAGAGGGCTCCACGCAGTCTTTTCTTATCTTTCCTCAACATCATATCCCTTTTATCCTTTCATTCCTTTCCTTCCTCTCCTTTCTCTTCTACAGTCTTCCTTTACTTTCCTTTTTCTTTATCGTTTGAGCTGAAGACAAGACCCAGGGACTTGTGTCACTAAGCAAGGTCTTCACCATTGAACTACATACCTAACCTCCAAATACTCATTTTTTACATGCTGTTCTTATGCCATTTTTTTTGACTGATGACTTCTAGAAAATGTGTGATGAGCACATTTGCGTTGTTCTATTTAAGGAATCAAGGAAGCTTTACCTGGAGAAGAGCTCTAGTTCAGTGCATCTTTGGATAGAGAAGGAATCTGGGACCACAGATGAAGTGAACTGCTTGTCCAGTCAGTTATCGTTAGAGGAGAGCCATTGGCCAGCTCTGCTGTCTTCCCACAAGCCACACTGCCCATGACCTTCCACACATGTCTCTTCTACTTTGGTGGAGATTCTAGACCAACAGCTTTCCTACTGTTCAGATAGCAGGCTGTTTGTGCTGAAACTCTACTACAAGTTTAACTTGTCAAGAGTCTGAAATACTGAAACAAAAGAGTACTGTTGAGATGAAGAGCCTCTTCATTAATCATTTTTGAAGTTTATTCATTAAGGTTACTACTGAATTTTCTTTATTGGAAAACTTAGCCAGTAACAAAAGCACTAAATAATTAGTAAAATCTTAATTTCACCACTATGTGAGAACATAATTTTATTTTACCATCCAGGAAAACCAGACCTAACTGGAATGAATGACTTAAAATCTCTCCTGTCTGCTTGTTGCTGTATAATAAGGTGCCAATCCAAAGACTTCTCCCTCTGGGGTCTGGTTCTTAAAATTTTCCCTGAAAGTGTTATTTCCCTTACATTCTAAATCTGACACAAACCTAATGTATCTACCACACTTTGGCTTCCGAATGGTTTTTGAGATACTACTTTCTTTGGCTGAAGTTTGTGGAAAGATAAAGGGGAAAGGTTTCAGGGACATTCAGAAAGTGTATTTTAGATGGTTAATTCAGTTTACTAGGCAAGTAGAAACACAGGAGAATTGAGTCTATAGTTTATATGTTTCAAATATATAACCCCACTTCAATTATGTGCCTATTTTAACTAAAGTTAGCTCAGTCTGACATAAAGACTGTAACTCCAACTTCACGTAGAGTCTAGAAGTTGATGCTTGAGGTTCCACTTATATAAACGGGACATTGCAGCCACAACTACTAAAGCAGTAGGAAAAAAGGAACAGGAATGTCAGCCTATTTCTGGTACAATGCTCACTGCCACTTGGGCCTCATACTCAATGCATGTGTTCCCAAGATGGACAGGATGATCTGGCACCTGGGAGCTCAATTGGGTTCCTCTGCAGTTGGTCCCAGTCCAGGCATTTCACATCAATGGGTTAGAAAATTAGGCTTATTTCTTTTGGAACTAGTTGTTCTCCACTGCACTGATATATGCTATGTTACATTTTACAATTAATATTCCAAGAAGATATTTCTGTATTTCTATAAATAGCTATGACTTTATTCATATGTTTCTCTTTGGAAAAGTAAAATATTTATGTCATATTGGTGGAAATCAGTGATGAAGTATAAAACTTAATTTTAAAATTTGGAAGTTATATTGAACCATCAAATTAGCTTGGTCAATGCAAACATCTTTGGCTAGAAAAATAATGTTTTCTCTGATCTGGAGCAGCTGAGCAGGTTTTTAAATCAAGTGGGAACAAAAGAGAAGGGAGAGACTTCCAAGTGTGTCCAGAGATGAAGCAGATTGATTTTACAGAACTAGTCTGCGAGGAGAACCTCCAAGAGCAGACATGATCATCTCCAGAGACTTTGAAGTTCCTCGCAGCCAAGTGGAACACAAGACCTTCTTATGTGAGGAGTGTACTTAAACATCTTCTAATGGAATAAACAGAAAGGGAACATTTTAGTTTTTTACTAAAGGAAAGTAAGTAAACATGACTGGGCCTAGTGGAGGCATAATCTGAGCTGATACTTCCAATCTAATGTATACCATGTGACTGTAACTTCCAAAGTAGCAGAAACCCTTGCAAGATGCAAAACACAGGTAATGAGGATCCAATCCAAATGAAATAGCAAGTCTGGGCAAATGAACACATACTCTGAAAGAAACATTTTGTGAATGGAAAGCGCATCTGCATACCCTTCACAAAGTTAGAACTGTGCACTAACTGAACTTGGAGCTGAATTAAAGCAAGCTAAATGTTTTAGAAGACTTTTGACATCATATATATTCATATATTTTTACAGTATAACTGCAAAATTTATACAAAACTACTGCTTTAATTTTGCACAATTGCCTCAGATTTATAAAAAAACAAAAACTGTACTATAAAACTGCAAAACAAAAAAGCTGGTATTGAAAATATCATAATAACTAGACTTTTTAAACTAGAAATTAGTACTATCCAAGGAAGCTATAAAATAAGGCAACTGTCACTACAAAAGTAGTTTTAGGGAACCAGAAAAAATTTAATTCTAATTCTAGTGAATGAGTTATTTTGTAATGTTTGTCTGAGCCCTTAATATTTTGAAGTACAAATTTCCTTATCTATGGAACAAAGGTATTAGATCCAATGCCTTCCATCTTTAATATTTCCTAATATTTGAAATGCTAAATTGACAAATACTGGTTCAAATTTAAGAATCTGATTGTTATGGTCTAGACCTAAACTGTGCCCCCAAAATCTCATTCTCAGAGCTGGGGCCCGGTCGTCCAGGGCACGGTCCTGGGGCTGCGTTGGCGGGGCATGTTCTCACCCTTGCTCATCTTCTCCTTCTGCTCTTTGGCTCCATTCTGGGCACAGCTTTCCTCCCCTATGCCATGGCTGCCCTGGAGACAGCTGCCAAGGACTGACTCGACTGCAGCCATGAGCCAAAGGAAGCCTCTCCTCCTTTAACTAATTCTCCATCCAATTATATAGGCAGGATGACCAAAGGGTACATACTTCTAATTAATTTTTATAAGACAGTAAATAAAAAATGATAATTTAATCAGATTTATTCAATATTTTTTCTGTGTATGATACATCTTAAAACACTCAGTACATAATGCAATCCAATCTGCTCAGTAGTGTTCATTCTCTTTCCAAATTCTTTTTGCATTATTGTGTTTCTTTGAACAACAGATTCTACACCATCATGCTGGCCTTTCCTGTCTTTCTGTGGTGATATATTTTCAATGAAATGTCTACCCGCCAAATGTAATTATGAAGAAATTGATGGTGAACTTCTGGCTGGCACTTTGGTATTCTGTGTTTTTCAATTATTTCGTCTATAGACGAAATAGATTTAGAGCAAATCTAAATTATAAATGACTTTTTGAACCTTCTTATTTTGAACAAGTAACAAATGAGTTCCATATTATTTGGTTAAGAAGGTGCATAAACATTTTATAGATATATTTTCCCATTTTTTCTGGATTACAGAATAGCTTGATAGATATTGGTCAACTTTACCAATATGACCCATAAACTGACTGTAATCACTGGCCACTATTAGAATTTAGTTTTATTTTTCTTTCAAGTTCTACCGCTTTCATATTATGAATAGCTGACAACGAGGAGACAGCCTTTTTGTCTTTCCATTGCATAACACAGGCCTTTCCTCTCTGATACGATATGCTGACATTTCTTCCTTTTTCAGCTTTGTCTTTTGCAGATCTTTTGGCATGTGCTTCCTGTTCAGTCTCAGTGTTCCAAACATGTCTGGTTTGTAGTGTGAATGGACACCACTGCAAAGTATTAAAGCTTTATCCAAGGTACTTATGTTAAGGCATTTTATACATGGTAGCACAAAATCATAGTCTACTTTCCACAAATTAAATAAACATGAATCAGTAAAAGAAAGTAAGCAGAACTTATTATTTGATTTCAATAGAAATAAACATGAAAGTAAAATACAATGCTATAAATTAAAAAGTATGGTTGATATAGACAAATAAACAGATGTACAAGTGTACCACCTGAAAAGGAGACTCTGCTGTTGAAATGACACCTGCCTGAGCGACACTTGGGACAGCCAGAATGTGGATGGATGTGCTGCTGGAGTGTCACTGGGATACTGTGTTTAGTGATGAGGGTGCAGGAACTGGATGTTTCATCCAGAGAGAAAAACTCTCATACACTGGTCTAGAAACTTATGAAAATAGGATACAGAGGTTGACCTACATTATTTAGAAATCTGTGTTAATATTACATGGTTTTTGTTTAAATGCAAACTGAAAATCCATGTTGAAAAAGAAATTCTGAGAAATAAATTTAAAAATTCAATTCATGTTTGAAATAGTTTTGTAACACAGTGTTGTAAATGGACTAGAGGTGGGTGAACAAGTTTTCTTATATTTAACAGTAATGGATGGTAGACACATTCTTTCAATCACACTGAAAAACAATTGAAATAACATCTAAAAGTAGATATAACCAAAAGCAAAGTGGATAATGGTGTCATTTCTGCAGTATCTCAGTCTTACAGTAAAAGAAATTTGAGTGCTAGAAATAATGATTTCTCAAAGCTATCTTCCATGAATAATATCAGAAAATCAAGTGAAGGGAAGAGACGTGCATTTCGGCTCATCTCTGAGGCTTTAGTAGGCGCTTACCTGGCTCCATTGCTTCAGGTGCCATCGCCAGTGGGCAGGGCGGAGCCTCACAGCACAGAGTGATTGGGGGACCAACCTGCTCTCCTCACGCAGAGGGGAGGCAAAATGGGCAGAGGGAGGCAGGGAGCAGTGGGTGGGGACAGGACGGAGCCTGCCAGGGCGCCCCCGCACGGCCTGCCCCTTCGGCACAGCCCTGAATCCTCAGCGTCTACCACTTTCCAGTGATCGCATCAAATCACGATCCAGGTGCACTGCTCACGACCCGGTCACCTTCTACATCCAGCCCTCCAACCCCCACCTCAGAGTATTTCTGCTTTGGTGATAGAGACTTCAACACATGAAGCTTTTGGGGGATTCGGCAGATCCAAACCATAATGTATTTATTAAAAGCACATTTTACAAGGTGGATAAAGGGAAAGGCAAGCATGGGATTTTTGAAGATATAGTTGGAATAAATAATTATTCAACTCTCTGACACTGGATTAAAGTACTTCATGTTACCTTAAACCCTCAAATGTAATATTTATTTTATTTTTGTGTGCTAGCGGACATTGATAATAAGAAATTTTCCACATGAGCATTTGTATTTTCCATGTTAGTTAACAAGACTATAAATTGTGAAATGTGGTTGCTATTTTGCTAGGCTTCTGTTTCTCTCTGAATCTCAGTGAGTAGTTTAACTTTAGATGCATGTTAAACATATTGAAAAACCATGTGAGGAAAAACCACGGGCACAGTATTCTATCCTGGATTTTCTCTATTCTTGGTGGGATGATATAACTGACTAGTTAGTTTACAGAGATTTGTACTTTTCCTCTTTATTTTCTCTTAAAACCTAAGCTTGCACACAGGAAGAATTCATCTCTGTTCCTTCAAGAGTCAAGTTTTATAAGGGCTGCCTGTGCCTGGGATGGGTAAGACTGCTTAGTACTGGGATTCCATATTGGGGCATCCACATTCCTCTATATTTAAGCTGTATCATTTAACCTACACACTGTCCATGACAGAGGTGATAGTCTAGTCCTTTTCTGTCTTTTCCTTTTGTTTATTCCTTAATTTACTAAGAAAGAAATTCTAGACAATGATAGAAATTTTAAAATAAGACTCCTTTAAAAATTTCTTAAAATGTAATCATAGTTCCTCATGAAAAACAGGAAAATTAGGAGAGATAAAATATAGTTAGATTCTAGTTGTACGTCTTTATTGCTTTACTGTGAGCTCACAGTTATTCTCTAAGATATAAGGACAAAGTAAGGATATATACTTCCTAATAAACTGCAATCTCACATGTATGAGTTAGGGAATCAGCACATGATTTTAAACCCTGACTCTTATTATTGACTAACTGCAGTGTTGGAGGTGTCTCTCTACCTTAACCTTATTGTTTTCAACAGCAAAATAATGTAACACATTATAATGTAACATATTATGAAAAGAATATAGTTAATGAATTCAGGGGTGATTATTCCTTTGGTTTCCACTGAGATAGGGACAATTCACTGTGTAGAACCTGGACATCGGATGTCCCCCGTCCCTGGGTCACAGAACCGTCCCCACATTCCATGCTTAGCTCTTCCACCACTCTTAGCTCTTCCCACAAAGGCCACCAGGTCACCTGTAACAGGGCTTCATGACTGCAAGGCAAAGGAAAAGCCCTGCTTCTCAAAGCAACTGTGTGACATGTGTGTGAAAAGTTTGCTTCTATTTTCGCAAAAATTTCTAATGAAACATTTTGGGGAATGATTTACAATAGGACAAATATATAAAAATAGAGACTTTTCTTGCCTGGCAAGTGCAAGGGCTTAAGTTCAATCCCCAGTTTGGGGGGGGGGTCTTTCAAGCAATGGCTGTGACTCAACCACAGGGCTGACACTGACAAAGGATCTGCAAACTGTGGTACAAGGTTACAGGGTAAATCCTGAGGGTACTTGACTGACCTTATAGGATACAAGTTACATTTCTTGTTATGTAGGTCTTGCTTTATCTTGGTCTTAACCATCCAACAGAAAGGTATAAAAATGAGGTATATAAAGTAAAGTCATATTAATATGCTGAGCTGTGAAAGGCTCAAGTCAACAACTTCTGTGGATAACCCACTACTATTGTGGACTGCTGGACTGTGTTGGATTGTTTTGCTGAATTTACATACCTATAGTATTTAGATGTCAATGGAATACCCATCTCTGACAGGACTAAACAAAAAAGGGGGATGCAAAGGAAGGACCATTTTGTATCTGTATATGCAGAATAGCTAGGATAGACATACAGCTGCTTTCGCTTAATTCAATGAGAAAAAAGATTTACAGTAATAGTGTTTGGACAGGATATCCTGTCTGCTTCTTGTACTAAGTATAACCACTTAGAAGATAACAATGTGCAATGTATTAATTATTGAAGCTGTCCTATTAATCAGTTTTCAAACCATCTCATTGCTATTTGTTTCTCAATAGAAAAAAATAAATGGAAAATCTATAAAAAAAAAAAGGCTTTTTTCTTTCTTAAGTCCTGATTAAATTTAAAATTTTTAGAATTAAAATAATTGTATTTAAAATTTTAAAAATTTGATAGTGCATACTAATATATGGAAGATGATATATTTTGATCTTATCCATCTCCTCCATCACTTTCTTTTCCTGCCCTTTCCCTTTGATCCCATTCCTCTTGTCTAACAGTCTTCTACCTTCATGTCATCTTTTCCTCCCTAGGTTCCCCATGTGTTGCTCTTCTTTACGGTTTGTGCATAGCGCACTTTGCTCATCCAGCCATCTGTGGACGGACACTTAGGCTGGGGCTGAGACCTGGCTATTGTGAACTGTGATGCAATAAGGGGGATATGCAGGCATCTTTCTAATGTGCTGATTTTAATTTCTTCAGGAATATACCAAGTAGTGGTACCATTTACCTGGGTACCGTTTACCTGGGTAGTCATATTTTTAGTTTTTTGGGGGGATCGCTATAATGATTTTCATAGTGATTGTATTAATTTATATTCCCACCAACACTAGTTAAGGATTCACTATATCACCTTCCCACATCATTGCAAGCACTTTTATAAAAAGAAAGATATTTACAAGAAGAGCCTACTTATAGAAAATAAAGAATTTTCTATTTAAGAGATATATACATATTTTTATAAAATTTGCAAGCTGCAAAAATAAAAGTTATCTCTAAATTTAATTCCTGCAGAATACCATTGAGTGGAATAACACTTTCAAGTGCACACTGCTTTGATATGCAAAGATCTCTTACAATCAGAGTGTCCTTTCTATAACTGAACTTGTCCCTTAAAGCGTATCAAATGACTTTATCTCAGCTACACTGAAAGGACTTTCACATTCATCTGGTGCTGTTCTAAAAAATAATCTGTAGTCTTTGACACTGAGGAAAACTAGTTTCTTGTGAAAAACTTGATCTTTTTTTTGGTCCTGTTATACACTGAGTGCTCAGTTCTGTTGTGCATCTGAAAAATTACAGATATTTCTTCAAGAAATATGCACCTAAGTTTTTCTTTCATATATATATATATATGGTACCGGATCTACAGGGTCTCACTAAGCAGATCAGACTCGTAGTGATCCTCTTGTTTTCAGCCTCCCAAGTGCTGGAAGTACAGGTGCGTGCCACTACTCCCGGTCTCAATCACCTCTCAGCATGCCCTGGGGGTGGGGCCAGCATTGCACTCCAGGGATTGAACCCCCAGCACCTAAGATTTTGACTTTCACATTGTGGGATGGCCCTACCTATGGGGAGTTTGAGAACTCTCTATAGATAATGTTAAATACTAAAGGTGAAGAGCAACTGTCCCAAGTTACTGAGCTCCAGTTAGGTGGGATAGGGTGACTGGGGGAGACCATTAGCACTCACAGAATATCATTCTGAACCCTCTTTCAGAACTAGTCTGATATACATATCTCCCAATGCCACTGCCATCTTGACAAATTCGAGGGTATACCATTTAGTTCTCAGGAGAGCAATGTAGAACATTTTTGCGGGTATGTGAACAATAGTATACTTGTAGTTTTACCAGATTTATTTCTTTGACTGCTCCTACAAATTTTATCTCCTTTTTGACACTTGTCAGAGAAGCATTAAAGGGAAAAACCCAAGAACTCCATACATTTTCTTTGACTATTTACCAAGAATACTCTATTCTTTCAACCACAGACCAGACTTAGTCTCTCTTATTCCCGCTTAGACTACTTGGCAAAACAAAAATTGTTTTCAGTACTGGATGCTCCTCCCAAATCCTTCTCCAGATTTTAGCCCTATTCAGTAGGGCACATAGTGAAAACAAGCAAGTAATGAAACAGCACATTCAGTGAGGTTAGGAGGAGGAGATACTGACTGGCAGCTGGGGTTAAGGGGCAAGAACGATTTACTTTTCAGGGTAGGATGTGGTTGCCCCTTCTGCTGTGGGTGGTATCCTGAAAAGACACCCTTCTGTCCTGTGGTTTCTTCAGGGAGGTATGGCGAAATGAGCAAGACTGCTCTCTGTTGTGGTTTTGAAAGAACCCCTGGGTAAGGTTACTGTGTTTAAAAAGCGTATTTGTTGGTCTAAATACCAGTGTCGTTCCTTAACCACACCCATACTTTAGATCAGTAATTTATTTAATTTCTAATTTAAACTCATGCTCTGACATTAAGAAAACTATGCCTGAGGAGAAGCAGAAAATTACTAGAGCATCTACCACTCTCCAAACTTTCGGCGACAAAGGACTGCAGCTTGTTTAGTACGCGACTTTACAGAAACCGCAAAGCTTGAAAATACTAATTTTTTCATTAAAGTGCCAGAAAGCTCAAGTATTTAAAGCAGTGGTTTCTATATACTATTAAAAGCTCTGTAATAAGCAACTTTTGAATCAGGATAAAAGCTAATTATAGAACTTCTTTGCTAGAGCTGTTTCTATTTGCATTTTCAAAACCACAGAAGAAAAAAAAAAAAAAAAAAAAAAAAAGAGCCATAGGCTTTCCTAACATATCAGCATCTTCCTGATTTCTGAGTTCTTTGAAGCTTCCCTTGCATCTTTCCCTTGAAAATGTGTTGTGGTCGAATATTCCCAGTTCAAGGGCAATTTTGTAAGTGTGCTGTGCTTTCCTTACAATTCCGAATTGCAAGACTCTTCATTTCAGAGTCCACACAAGATCAAAGTTGTTAAATGAAAAAAGGTTCACGTTCTCCAGCCTATTTTGATGCTTGTTTTAACAGTTGCTACAAAATTTAGAAGGAACTTAGTCAAGATTATAAAATATCTATCGAGTGTTCTTTCGTACTACAAACTTAAAGTGTATTTCTTTTTTTTAAAGAAAACATTGAAAGCTTAGAGGAATTTTGCTGAGCGGGATCCCCAAGTATTACAAGCTCTAGTCACACTAGGCGCTTTGTTTCATTCTTAGCACACGTCATAGGCAATCTCTGTGGCCAGCGACGGTGGGCCTGGAGCACTGACTCACGTGAAAGTCGTATCATAGGATGTGCCCAATTGACCCCGAATTAATCAGTATCCACCTACACCACAGCACTGCCTCAGCCCTTTGATAGAATCACCTGGGGGAGCTTTTAACAATCCTTTCATCGGGTAATTAAATCAAACCAATTAAATTATACTCTCTGGGGGTGTGGTCCAGTCATCAGCAGCTTTTAAAGTTTCCCAGGTGATTACAGCAGGCAGCAGAAGTTGTAAAACCACCACTCCCTATCTAGAGGTATCTATGATGTTCCAATTAGTTTGGTATTTTTTTCTTTACTTTACCCTGTGTAAGGTAAGAGGCTGGGTTGGACACTCATAAAATTTACCACTAAAACAAAACACCAAAAATCTTTCTGAATTTCACAAGTAGTCAAATAGAAGGTAAATTAGAGATAAAACATTCATGTCTATTAAAGATGTATAAATTCATAACTCTATCTTAAGCAACTGACACACATTTTTTTCCAAAAGGACAATCTCTTTGTATCTGCTATAAGTCATAGCTATATATATATATATATATATATGGAACTCAATTTCCAATGCTTTTAGAATTGGAGGGAAAAAGGTGTTCTTATGTGCTTTTGTAAGAGTTAAAATGCTACTACTGTTACTACGATTGCTAGTATTTTATAAGTGGCACCAATGGGTGAGGATTGTTCTAAATGCTTTGTACATTACATACACATAAACTCATGTGATCCTTACTCGACTAAGTAAGGTAAATACTAAGGTAAGACCATATTGGGCAAGGAGACCAAGGGGCAGAGATACTGTATCCACATTCCTGATGTCAAACATTTAATAAGGAAATGGATCAAAGCTGCAGCCACTGGCTGTTTGAATCCAGAGTTTGCATCCCTAGGTACTCGCAGAACAGTAATGTGATACTGTATCCATAGCTTTATTGAGTACACCCCAAGTTAGGAAAATTCCTGCTTCAAAAACATGTCTTCAGAAAATAACCAGATACATAAATATGTTAATTACAAATAAAATAGTTAGAAAAAAGGAAACATGTTGAATGTCCACAGATAGGGGCTTGGTTAAGTTATTAAGTTATTACAGCCATGGCATATGACAATTTTTCCATTACAAACCATGCTGCAACATGGTTTTTCACATTTGTACATACAGCCCATGGTTTTGTATGTGCATGTCATTATTTTTTAATCACACAGTAGTATAAATGATCAACTTGGCCCACTGTATTAGCCGGCTTGTAGTTACTGTGAGAAAATATCCAAGATAAATTAAGGAGGAAAAATAATTTCTAGCTCCCGGGTTCAGAGGTTTGAGGGCATGACCAGGTAGCTCCGTAGCCTTGAGGTCTGTGCTAAGACAGGCCCCACGGTGCAAGGGTGTAGTAGAGTCACAGCCAGGATGCAAAGACAGAGGAAGAACCTGCAGACGTGTGGTGGTTCTTCCTGCAGACGTGTGGTGGCAGGCTTCTTCCTTGGGGTCACTTCACCTAGGCACCAGCCTTTGTGTAGTGTGACCACATTCCAAGAGGGGCTCCTTCGTCACTCTGTTGTCTCCCTTGTCAATCATGTCTGGACACGCCCTCCGATGCATGCCCAGAAATGCGCTCTAGTGATTTCCTGGCACTTCCCAATCCGATCAAGTTGACAAGCGAGCTTAACCACCTGCCCTGTGCAAAAGCTAAAAGGATCAATAGCTTCACACTGCCTGTCTGCAAAGACCAGTTATAAAGTTCTTAAGTGCAGCATAGGACTATATTTTACCATAAGAAAATGATAAAGAAGCATCACGTATATTTCAGACTGAGGACATCCTAAGTATCTATTGATACAGTGGATTACAGTAGGTACTAAAGCGTTAGAGAACATCCACCCATATCTACTGCTGAAAACCTATGACAGTAAGAACTCCACAAACATCAACTCCATGCACACAGGGCTTCTCTAAACTAGCATCCTTGAAGTACCTCAAATTAACCAACTGTATGATAAATCATGGCACCGAGGGCTGGCTTTGTGGCAAATTACAGTTATTCCAGACCTTTATCATGGCAAGGATTTTAATTGACTTCTTTTGAGTTTTGCAGATTGTTAAGTTATATATGAAATTGATATTTGATTAAAGTATGCATTATATATATATACATATATATATATAGAGAGAGAGAGAGCAGTTGAAAATTTTGCAGATGGATACCTACAAAAGTGTTAATGTTTATTTTATAAGTATGTGCTTTCATTAGCTTTATGAGTATAAACAGCAAAAACGAAGACCAACACATAGTTTTAAATGTAATATTAGAATTATAATAGAATCTGAATCCTCACAGGTTAGTATTTGTTTACAAACATGTCTTTGGCTTTCTAAACAATGGAGTTCTGAAGCAGGCGGATAAAAGTTTTTATTGATTGGGATTAAATGAATATTGTTCATCAATGTGACACCCTAGATATAAGAGAGTCTTTTCCTCATTTTCTACATATTACCAGAATTCATCATATTCATGTCAATCTTGTGAAAGGGAAGAGACTCCCAATAATAACTCAGAGTCAAAAGATGAGCTTGATTTAAAATCAATAATGATATATGGCACATCTTTCACCTATAATTTGTAAATCAGTCTTATACAAGTACATAGTTAGCAAAATTTCTTTTTACCTATTCAAATCAAAGGGCTTTCACCACTTCTGGTGTCACTAGTGCTTTTGGGGTCAAGAGCCAGCATGATCATAGGCAGAGCAGCCAGCTGAATCCATGAGGGATAGAGTTCAAGGGCTCTGAAGGTGGCTACAGTGTATGCTAACTTCCTCCTCTGCCTGGCATAAGGAAACACTGCCATTTCTTTGTATCTTTCAAATTCCATGCTATGACTTCCATATGACCACAAAAGCAAACCTGTATTATTGTTATTCATCCTTAACATAAAAAACTAATTTCGGCTTTTTTCTGCTGTGGTAAACAACAGTGCAGACACACCAACCCACCAGCAATCAGCAGTGCCTTAGGCAGCAGGCTGGAATGGTCAGACTCTGTTTTCTTTGTCCTTGACTCTTCTTTCAGGGCCTCTCTGACCCTGAGCCTCATCTCTTGGGAACCTTGATGCCACTATCGGCCACCTTTCCTGGCAACAGCTTGTTTAGGCCCCTAAATTTTCTCTGCTTCACGCATCTTAGAATAATTTACTTTGTGTAGTCTAAATCATTTAGGATCTTGTCTTAGGATAAAGGATGACTGAGAAATGAAATGGAAAGACAGTGTTTTACTCCAGAATCTCAAGTTTCAAAACACTGGAAATTCAACTAAAATACCTAACAAAGTGCAAGGAAAAGGTTGATCAGATATTAAAAGAAGAGAGGGATAAAGTCAGGTGCAAGAAAAACTAGAGAGAAAAGCTATATCCAGAATTTGTGAGGAATGCAAAAAGTTCAATAGCAAAATATACCTTATTCAAACATGCTCAATAGATCTATACACATTTCCTTAAGTACACATACAAAGTGTCAAAGAGTATATAAAAAACACTCAATGTACTAATCAACAGGAAATGCAAATGAAAACCAGGAGGAGCTAGCACCACCTTACTCCAGTAACAATGGGTACTGTCCAAACCACGAAAGGTAACAAGTACTGGGAAGGATGTAGAGAAAACTGAACATTGGTGTGGTGCTGGTGGGGGCACAAATTAGTACGACCATTATGTAAATCAGGAGAGAGTTTCCTCAAAACATTCAAAATGAAACTGCTAGATGATCCAGAGACCCTCTCACAGAGTATATGTCAAAAAGAACTAAAACCAATGTCAGGATTTTTGCAGCAATACTCATGGCAGCCAAGAGATAGAAGCTTAAATGTCCAGCAACTGGTGAATGGTTAGAGAAAATACATCATTCATACACAATCGCGTCATTTGCAAACACATGCGTATAACTGCAGGTGATTTTCTTAAGTAAAATAAGCCAGACACAGAAAGACAGTGAGTCATCTTACTTAAAGGTGGACTGATGCAAATTGAACTCATAGAAGTTAAGAGTAGAATGAGTGATTACCAGAGGCTGGGGAGAAGGGATGGGAAGGAATTGATGCGTAAGCATTAAGTTGCAGTGAGATAAAAACACTTCTATCTTATTCCTGTCTATTTTAAGTGAGATGGTTATTTTTAAATTGAAGTAATCTGAAGTTAAAACTATTTCTTGTTGTGGTTTGGGGTTCTTGCAAGGCAAACAATAGAATACAGGACACATTTTATTATTTTATTTTATTACTTATGTGTTTGGTACAGGGTCCCACTACACAGCTTAGACTCATAGTGATTCTCCTATTTTCAGCCTCCCCAGAACTAGGATTACAGGAGTATACCATCATGCCTGGTCTCGGTGATTGGCTTAGTATGCCTGGGGGTAGGACTGGCATGGCATGTGCTGCCGGGGATCGAACCCCATATGATATTTTATAAGGAATCACCCAAGAATCAAATATGGTGCAGGAAATCTATGCAAACCAAACGCTAAAGACTCCAGCTGAGGGCCTGGATCCTAATATCTTGCATGAGTCTACACAAAAACCTAGAGATCTCAACAATGTCTCCCACAAGTCCAACTGGAGGCCTAGTGCCCACAGTGAAGTCTCATGTAGGCCTGCTTCATGGATCTGTGCTGGAAAGGCCCAAAGGTCATTGGTGGAAGCTAGGAAGTCTATGCCAGTGGGACGAATGATCTGTGCTAGCAGGCTGAGGGATCTGAACTGGAGCTGAGAATCAATGCTCAAGCACCAGAGCACCCTGAAAACTACCACAGCTGTCCTCAGCAACAGTGAAGTCCTGAGCTCCTCTAACAATGAGGAAAGCTGAGTTCTCATCAGGAAAGCCAATGTGACAAGCTTCTCCATGAGGCTGAGCAGTGTACCACCTTCCCCTCTGGAGCCAGGAAGTGATGCTCAAGATGAGGACCCAAGCTTCTCCAAAGTTCATCGGGAAAGCCAGCATGAAAGATCCTCCAGCAGAGCAGCCCAAGAGAGCAAGAAGCTTCCAAAAGCTTCTCCAAACAGCACCCCTGAGGGTTTTTGCAGCTTCTCCTGCTCTGCCTTTTATGCTGCTGGTAACAACCCTCAGGTGGGCCTCCCATACCCAGCACCACGATAGTTTAATTCAGCTGGGGGTAATAAGTTGCCCACCAGTTAGAAATCCACCTTGTGTAGTCTAAATCATTTAGATTTAGATCATTTAGATCTAAATCATTTAGATTTAGACTACAGTAGGGATCTCTTTCCTTTTTTAGTTTCAGTAGGAATACTAGATTGTGTGTGTGTGTGTGTGTGTGTGTGTGTGTGTGTGTGTGTGGACACTGTTTATGTGTCCCTGTGAAATCTGTATCTTTTTCTGGCTGTTGATTCACCATCCTGAAGGCTGAGTCCAGGAACATTCCACTGAGCTACATCCTAGCTCTTTTTTAGTGTCTATTTTGAGACAGTGTCTCACTAAATTGCCAAGATGCCCAGGTTGGGCTTGAATTTGTAATCCTTCTGCCTCAGTCTCCCAGAGTGCTGGGATTTTAATACCTCCCAGTAAGACATTTTATACAGCTGGTTTCAGAACTTTCCTGGTACTGAGAGACACAATGCTAGAGCTCATCCTCTTACAATTCATCCTCCTGAGTGCACTAGTTAGTGATTCCTCTTAGAAATCTTTGAGCTCTCTGGAAGTGCCCTTTGGTTTGAGGCAGCAGTCACTATGGCTTGGCAGGTTGAACGATTCCTGCGTCCCTCTATGGGCATCATCTATTAGCTGCTCTTACTGTTCCCAAAACTCATGACACTGACTTCCCCAGCACTGCACCCTAAGAGTTTACTCTGGCTTTTACAACCCCAATCTTAGACAGGAGCCTCTTTTAGAGCCAGCCAGATAACTCAGTGGATCTCATGAACTAGGGGTTCGATCCCTGGCCTGCTGTGCTGGCCCCACCCCCTCGGTCACAGTGAGAGGGCAACTGAGACTGGGCATGGTGGCATGTGTCTGTAATCCCAGTGCTTGGGAGGCTGAAAACCAGGAAGGATCACTATGAGTCCTATCTGTGTAGTAAGACCATGTAGACCTTGTACTAAATATATACGAAAAAAGGGAAAGAAAAAAAGGAGCCTCTTTTATCACCTTCTGCTTTCTGTCTAGAGGGCAAACCTTCCTTGTGAAAAGCAAAGGCAGTGGGACCAAAAATATGCAAAAAAGACATTTTTACTGCAACAAATATCCTTTATATACCTTTAGTTGTGAGCTGGTTTTGAAAGTCACTGAAGGGAAAACTGGTCTCTTTATTCTTGTCTTTATACCTTCTATTACTGTACTTTTATTACTCTATGAAGTGTTCCAGGCTTAGTGACTATAAATAACAGATATGGGTTTAATATCAGTTATGGAAGGTTAAGGGCAGCTTCTTGGGTCTGCTGGGGACCTTGCAGAGGTTGGCATATGTGCTGGTCGGCGTTCCGTTGTCATGACTCATTACCTGGATAAGAAACATGAAGGAAAAAATAGTTGTTTTGACTCTTGGTGTCAAAGGTTTCAGCCCCCAGTCACGTGACCCTGTTGAAGTTGGGCTGATGGCAAAACAGTATATCATGGTAAGTAGTTCACGGTGCAGGAAACTGTTCACCTGAGGGAGTCAATAGGTCTAAAAGGAAGAAAAGAGCCAGGGTTCCCATAGGTCCTTTGAGGCACACCCCAAGACCCAACTTCCTCTCATTAGAATGTACCTCTTACAGGTCCCATCTGTTCCCAGAACAAGGCTGGAGTTGAAGCATTCAAAGTATGACCTTAGGAGGACATTTAGAATCCAAACAATAACAGCACAGGGCATTAGGTGTTCCCAAAAGAGTGGCTGCATTGCTACACAAGAAGGTGGAGAGTTGGGTCAGGCTCAGGGGTTTAGAGATTGCTCTTGTGAGAACTGACCCAAGGTCACATAAAAATTTCTTTAATCCCTTCAGAGAGCAATGCCCCCTGAACCTAAGGACATCCCACAGGCTCCAACTTCTATGCTCTCACCACACCAAGGACCAAGCTCCCAACAGATGAACACTCAGTGAAGGAACCCCATGTAATCAGTAGTGTGGTTCCAACCCCATACAAGCTCAGTGCTTCCTTTCTGCTCTCTTGAGATTGTCAAGACTTTGCTTGAATTTGACTCTCACAGTTCATTTGGTGTGGTACTGACATTGCTCTTTTTCTTTTTGTATTTGCTATTGCATAATACATCGCATCTATGTAGTAATGATACCCAAATTAAAGTATTTCACTAATTAGGGTGTTTTGTGTTAGGTAATTTTTAAAAATCTCTAAAATGTTTTTTTGCATCCTATTCTTTGAATGCACACTTTTTAATGGGCATGTACTTAATGATTCAGTTTCTCATGTTTGTTTCATAAAGGCACAAGTTTTCACCCTGCTCTGTGTCATAGACAAAGCTTTGAGGAAGAGCCTTTGAGGATTTTTAAGTTCAAACTTGGTGTAGAGAAAAGGCTGGAAGAGTAAAGCAGAAGCAAGTAGAAACCATGGCCATATTCATGTTTGGTTTTTTCCCCTAACATTAGAAATTATATGCTTTCTCAATATTTACATTTGAGTAGATGGATCCATTGAATGGGGTCCAACCCTGTATTTGAGCAAGGACAGTGTTAGTGCAATATACTGCTAACTTAGACACTATTTGTCAGACAACAGAACTATACAGAATATAGCTAAGAACTGAGAGGAAACCAAAACAGATGTCTCAGAACACTTACAGTGGGAGCTTTATTTAGTGAAATGCCGTTTATGTCTGTTTACCCTTGTGTTACATGCAGTTCTAGTCAGCCAGGTTTTTTGTTTTTATGTGATGAAAGACCTTGAATTCTGAAGCCAGGAGGCTTTGGATTCAAATAAATTAACTCTTTTGAGGTGAATTTCCTCAATCTGCAGTGTAAAAATAACTATATTCAACCACACAGTTATGAGTTAAAAAAGCTGACATATGAAAAATATCTTACGGAACTTGATACATAGAAAGTATTCTTCAATAGAAATTTAGGCTTTCTCTTTCCTGTCCCAATCCATGGAAGATATCAAACAGAAGAAAGTTTTCAAAGAGGAGTAGCCCAATAGTCTCAATAAATACCAGCCTCTGCTTGAGTGGGAGGAACATCAAAATAAAGTAGAAATACCACAATTGTCACCAGTTTCAGAAACCACCACTTGGTCCCAATAACAAAACCTGGTAAAACTGTACTGAGTGTAGCTCTCAGAAGATGGTGAGAAACAGCCATAGAATTTAGAACTATCTCACTCAGAAAGGGCTCATGATATGTACAAAGCCCATGTAAGGTCTTTGCTTCAGTATGCCTCAGTCTGCTATGTAGGAACGCATTTTTAAAAATTTATTTCATTTTAAATTTTGCCTCAATTTACAATTTTTAACATCTTTTCTCTCTGTTTTTCAAGATAAGATCTCACTGTGTCACTGCATAGTTCAGTCTGGCCTTGAACTCACTATGTCTTGAACTCATTCCCAACAATTCTTCCACACACACCCATCCTTCCCAGTGCTGGGATTGCAACCATGTATCACTACAACCAGTCTCAAAATCATTCCTTTTTTTTCTAACCATTTATTTATTTGTTTGTTTATTTATTTTGTACAAGGTCTTGCTATGCAACTCACACTCATAGTGATCTTCCTGTCTTAGCTTCCCTAGCACTGGGATTACAGGTGTGAACCACCACCTGGTTTCTGTGGCTGGTATGGCACTCCTGAGGTTCTAGAACTGGCATGGCATATGGTACCAGAGATCAAACTTGGATTCCAAGTTTGCCTGTCAGGTGCTTAGATCTCTGAGCTACCTCACCAGCCCTAAAAATAATTCTTAACTCACATGCTATAAGTGAATAAACCACTGACTAGATGTGGTCTATAGTTCTTAGCTTGACAACATTGATCACAGTTGTATCACAGGTGGATTGTAAAAGACGAAGTGCCTCTTAGAGTGTGTGAATCAGCTAAGACACATCAAGTGTATGTGGCTGCACATAAGATATCACACTAGAATCAAAGCCACAATCATCTTTTAAGAATGCTCTCTTGGGATTTATCTATGTAGACTTATCTCTACTCATAAACTAGAATTTTAACCAGTTGCAATGATAAATATTGGCTCATTCAAATACATGCCTGATAGGACAGTAAAAGTATACTGCATAATGAGAGTTAGTAGTTATCTTGCATATACTGTGTGGCAGGTGGTATATATATTCATGGACTAAATTATGATCTCTTAGATATATAGGTTGAAGCCCTCACCACTAACAGAACCCTATTTGGACTCTGGGACTTTATGGAGATAACTTATGTTAAAGTAGACCAGCAGGATGAGGCCTTAATACAATAGTGTCAGATGTTCTTACAAGAGAAAATATATTTATAGTATTTAAGGCACTTATTTTGTGGTATTCTATTATAGAAGCCTAATCAGTATTATTTAATAATTCCTAAAATATCTACATAAGGAAAATGTGAACTTATTCTTTAAAAAAAACTAGGAACAAATAAAGGCTAAGTGACATACCCAATTTTGTCTAATAAGTGGTAGAGTTACGTATTGTATCCAGGCAGCTGACCCAGGATTTAAGCTGTTAACCTATGGCACAGTCTTTCAATCCATGCTAGGAGGTTATGTTGAAGCTCTCCTCTCTTAGTATGAAAAATGTTTCCTTGTTGATTACATAAATTTTGTAGGAATGTCTGATGTAAAATAGCAGTTCTTCAAATGCTTCCACACATGACCACCTGAGGACATCTATAAATATTACCTATCCCAATTTCACTGCTTCCAAAGGAGCGAAGCAAGGCAGAGATCAAATAGCTTCAAGCTTGGTGGGTGGATGCTGGAATCTTTCCAAGGGAAAAACTAGGAATCATATTTTATTTCTCTCCTTAGCCTTACACAAAATGTAAGCACTTATAAAAGTACACCATGGCAACTTTTGTATAGACATTTTCATGTGGACTTCTTTTGCAAACTGTAATGTAAGCTAAGGAAAAGGCTAATTTTCCAAAATAAACCAGTCTTCTAGAATTTATAGATGTGAAGGGGATAAAACAGATGTACCACGAGAGTCTGCTTTTCTTTTGGCAGCCCTATCTCACCCTCTTCTTTCTCTCCTCTGTTGTCCTGATCCCTAGGCTTCAAATATAGCTTTTGCTAATCCTCAGTGGTGTCACAAGAGAAATGCTCAGGCACAGACTTTCAGATTAATCCTGAGCTGAATTAAATTCTAACTGATTACACAGTGGAAGATTTTTATAATGATGGGAAAACTGTGGCTACCACAGGTAGGGAATTGCCATTAATGAGTTCCCACATTGTCAAGGTCTGCAGTTTGATGATTGTATGGCATGCAGTTCAATAATTAAAAATATAGCCTGTATGGTCTCCAGTGGGCTCTTGTGAAGGCTTGAATGAGCAGTGCCAAAGCAAGATTCCTCAGGAGGGCAGAAAATGGTCCCACAAAGAATACTGGCTTGCACTGGACCAAGGTATGTAACATAATAGCTATTTCATCACATCTTTAAGGGCCTGTAACTTTAGGATTACAGAAATGGCCCCATGAAATATAACTAAGCAGGCATTTTGTATTTCTTTTCTTTAAATGGTTCAATAAATTCCCATTATAAATATTTAGCTGTATGATGTAAACTAATATGGTTCATAGATATTAAGTTTAATTGTGTGTCAGAATAGAATCTTTTGAGAAAAATTTATTGTAAACTTACTGAATAACTAGCAGGTTGATATTTCCCACTCTCATCCTGCAAGGCTGATATTCAAAAGTGTTGTATCTATGACAAATGTACTTTGCTTGATGTAATTCTACATAATTTGATGTGGGGATGGTCAACAGAGTAACTTGTATTATTGGAAATTATTGATCATATAAAAATGATAACTAACATTTTTCTCAATCACTTACACATATTTATAGAGTACAAGAAATACCGAGACGATTGATATTGCTGTACTACTTAGAACATGCCAATGAAGAAAACATGATATCCCTGTCCTTCTTGAATCTACTACAGGCTGGAAATACACAATCAACAATAAGCAGATCTTACTGTAGAAGAAATTTTGAAGCAGGCATGTAGACATTGAAAACAATACCATGACAGCATGTGGAGCAGTCGACCAAGAATAAAGTATGATGAATGGGGGATAAACAGCAAGAAAAGAGGGAGAAGATGAGATACACAAAATGAACACAATAGGACATGAGATCAATAGGACCTTGTAATATAGACAGGAGGCTGGGTTTTATTTGCTTTTAAGTGTGGGAAGGAAGGCTACTGGTGGAAGCTCAGTAAGAAGTGCTGTGACCTAGCTGACATTTTAACATGATAATCTTGGTGGCTCTTTGAGGAAGAGAACAGGGGCAATGAGGCAAAGGAGGAGCATGCTTAGGGAGTTCATTGTGGCCCAGATGGCTTGGCCCTCAGATGGGGTGAAGAGGTAAGAGTGCTAAATTTACATTCAATTTGGAGAATTTGGAGCCAGTGGAATTTTCTAATATCTAAGCAGCAAAAGGAAGAATTAAATCAAAGATAGTTTTATCTTAAGTTGTACCATGACAATTTTGGAAATGAGATCTTTTTACCTGTGTCAAGTAACCCAGACACTTGGAACTGGGCAGAACATCTGGGAGCAGGGACTTTGTAGAAGGATCCATCCAATGGCCATGAAGGCAGATAGGCTAGATGGTGAAATCTAGTTAGTGATTTGCAACCAACAATTAAAAAATCAGAAGAGAAGAAACATATAACATTAAAGTATCTGAGAACAACCCATATAGTAAAAAAGGCACACATCCACATGCATGCATTCATACACACACACCTTTATGATATTGTCTGCATATATGAAGACTAGGATGAATATTATTACTTTAGATTGTAATAAAAAATTAAAAATATTTGATACAGCATGTCTTTTAGGGTATATAGTGAGCAGTGTAATAATTTTGTTAAGGTACATTGAAAATGGAAGGATATATGCATTTATTCATAATCAAAATCACTGACCCCTTGGCATAATGAAAGGGTATGGAAAAGAAATCTAATAATCCTTCATAGCCACATTAATTTTGATCGTAGACCCAGGTATCTATATAGACACAGCAAAATTTGGGCAATGATTCGTATTATGGAGCTTTACAGAGACAATCTTGTTTCTTTGCATACATAAAGAAACAGTTTGAAAAGACAGGCTAAGACACAACATTAAGTTGTTGTTTTTTGGGAAATCAAGTTACATATCTGAGACTTGTACAAGATACTGCAGTGGTGAATGTGGGCCTGGAGTTGGCTTCTAATCTCAAAATGGGTTCTCAAATCCATTTTCACCTAGTAATGGTTCTATCCTAACCATATATGAGCTTAAAAACATGATACTTGATTCTAGCCAGGGCCCAGGCCAGGCATGTAAGTGAGGCAGCCTGGAGCCTACCGGATCCTCATTCCATGTGTGTGTGTGTGTGTGTGTGTGTGTGTGTGTACCTTCCACTGTCCTGGCAGATCCTCCTTCAAGCCAACATGCAGGCCAGGCATGTGTGTGGAACTTCATCCATCAGATTGGCCCAGTGTGGAACCCTGAAGCAGAACTCCCTGCAGAGAGGCTAAAGGCAAGACACACCCAGATAATCCAGGAAAAGAACATCTTGACAGAGTGGCACAGCTGGTTCACTTCCAATGGCTCTAGCAGGAAGAAGTGGAGCACAGCAGCCAGACTCAAGCCACATCGACCTGGATGAGTTTGAACTTGGTAGATCTGGACTTGGTGCTAAGGTAATAACTGTACCAAAACTCTACACCAAAGGTCATGAGACAGTACTACATAAAATGACAAAGAGAAGGAGCAAAATGCTTTCTTAGTCCCTGAGCCCACACAAAACAAATGCAGGAGACAATAGCATAGAAGAAATTGGAAATGATACACTTGAAATTTCTGAAATAAGAGAGTCTGAAATAAAGAAACAACTGCAGAAAGGTATAGAGGAAATCAGATCAGAAATAATTTC
>NDGM011256167.1:10943-24157 GCA_002564305.1 Octomys mimax | reverse complement strand
ATTTGGGACATCACTGAGTTACAGGATGTTACAGTATAGGTTCTCTTACGTCCTGAGTCCTCACTGTTGTGCCAAGACTTTAGTGGCCCTAGTAAATGTTTAATCCTGTATTGAACATCAAAAAGCACAAAAGTGTAAAAACTAATTCTTTGAATCCCTGGGGCCTCCTATTTACATTAAGCCTCTCACACCTTCACAGCAGTACAGCAGTGAAACAGGAGTCCCACTGGCTTATCCCAAAATCATTTCTTAAAGCTGTATTTATGCTAAACTGTAGCTTTTCCCACTATAAAATAGGGTGCAGAGGTAAGTACTTGCCCTAGCAAGATTCCTGTAGTCTAGTCCATGTTTTTCCTTTAGAAGTCACGGTCTCAGTGAACATCTGAACAAAACGGTTTGGGAATTACTTGCTATCTTCTAGATACTTGTTCTTCAAAGGTTGGTTTGAGGTTCATGCAAATGAGCACCACCTGGGAATTTGTTAGACATACAAACTTGAGACCCCACCCCAGGTCAGTACATTCACCACACTTGTTAGCCTGAGACTTAAGGTTGCTTCTGTTTCTGTCCCTTGTACCCTTACCAGGGACATACCCATCTGCATCCTGACTGGACAGTGTTTGCCTTCTGAGGCCTGGGTCATTTTCAGTCTTCTTATTTCAGTTAAGAGAATATCCGCTGACACTGCTATGAGTGTGGAGGCAGACTTCATGAAGAAAGATACTGCAAATGTGTATAGTCCTGTTCATCTCTTCCTCATTTTGCCTGCAATATTCCAAATACTTTTCAGACTAACACCCAACCCAGGAAGGTTTAGCAGAGCCATTTAATTTTTAGCTCACATTCATAAAACTTCTCAAATTAGCATTTTAATATGATTGCTAAATGAGTTTGTAAAATTTTATATATCATCATTGCTTTTCTGAATTATGTCATTAGGTAAAATAAAATGTTAAAAATACACCACAATTTTTATAACCTATTTTTGGCATTTAAAATTTTTTAATATTTTTAAAGCTTCAAGAAATGGAAGCAGTCTCTGACCCTCTGCTCTAGACACCTTTAAAGTCATCTCTCTTTTTATTGAATCTTTCCAAATGCCTCCTTCTCCTAAGCCCTCCTGACAAGTTCTAAACTTCTCAGAGTAGTCATTATTTTCTGCCTTGAATTATATTTGTTATGTGTGAGTCTTATCTATCATTATTGGCAAGAACCTTTGAGTTCAAGGACAGTTAAAACCTTGGTGCCTATAGGAAATTTCTATTTTGATTGTATAGTTGTGTAAACTTTCCAATAATGTCACAGTTACCAAAGGGACATATCTGTGTTATATAGCATATGAACTGGAGGTGTAGCTCAGTAGTAGAAATTTTTCCTAGCGTGCATGTAGCCCTGAGTTCAATCCACAGTAATGTAAAAAAAATTAAAAATTTGTGTATGAAGTTAGTGGGATCTTATAACAGAATCCTCTGTACAATGTATGTACACAATTCAATTATTAATTCATTATTAATTCAAATGGCAAAAGACGTCCAGTTGGCATTTGTATTAAAAATATATGACTTTAAATGAAATTTAAATTTAGAAAGAAAAAAAAATCTACTCCTTCTGTATGCATGTCTTAATGATTTAAGTTGTAATTGGAAATAAGGTATATATTTTACCTTTGCTTCTGTGAATTGATGAAGGATTGCTCCTCTAAGAAATACAACGGTCCTTACCAACACTCTCTGTCAGATAGAACAGACTACTTTATCTTTTGTTCTTTTGCTACATCACTAGACTATGTCAAAAAATAGAAACAACTCAAAATCATTTATTTATGCTCACATATCTGTGATTCAACTGATTTGGTGATGTTTGACTAGACAGCCATATTTCCAACTGTGGCCTGGCTGGGTTTCATTCCTTTCCACAGATTTGGTTTCTGTGTATCACTTTCGTAGACCCTAAAGGCCCAAAATGAGATGCAGTAGTTACCCAGAAGCTTCTTTCAGATCTGAAGAAAAAGAACAAAGAAAGAAAAAGAGAAAAATGGATAAGCCTAAAGCCAATGGGGTAAGAATGTGCTTTGAGTTCATGAAGAAGAAAGAAGAATCTTGGGACAAAAAGCATAGATTCAGGCATAAATCAAACATTGTTCACAGCTCGATCTATTAGAACAGGGTATTAAAAAGATATTTGAAAAAATAGCCAACCTGGTGGTGGATAGTTTAATTTACCACAGCAGTCCTAAGATATCGGTGGCTTGTGTCCAAGATATCTGAGGATGTTTCTATTCTACATTAGGTTTGCCAATCCCCTGACTTGCAGAGTTGTCTTTTTACATTTAAAATATACATTTTAAATATAAATGGATATAAAAATGTCATTCATTCTAAGTCTAAAGTAGTTTTACATTAGATTGTCTTTAATATGACCTGATTTTACAAAATCACCTGGCCTCTGAAAGATTATTACTGGTAATCATGACCATTTCTTCTGAGCAGCAATGTTATTTAATTAATTAATGTTCTTCCTTACAATCAAGTCAAACTCCACGAGCAATGAGAAGTATTTTTCCTTTGTATTTGCAAATCACTATAATTATAACGCAAGCTTATGCAGTAGTTCCAAGGTTTAATATTTTGCACCCTCTGCTGGGGGAAAAACAAAGAAAATTATAGCAGATGTGGAGAAGTAAGTGATTCGATATACGAAGTCAAGGCTTTAGATTCTAAGAGTAGTTAGCATGTAAGTGTTTATCATTTTCAATTTGAGGCTGTGTTTTCGACTGTTTTTGCATAAGTAATGTATTATGAAATTTAAATTCATTAACCTAAAACTAAATTTACGATTTATGGAACACAGAGCTCTGAAAAATGCATTTCAACTTTTCCTGTAAACAGATTTTGGAATCTATTCATTGAAAAATTTCATTGATAAGAATGCAAAATATCAAGAAAAAGAAATACTAAATATTTGAAGAAATGAGACTTAAGAAATACTTACAATTAAGAAAACAACAAGCTTAGAATTTTGTATTTTGCATTCCACAGAAGAGAATGTCAGCTTGTGCTGTACTTGAACTACAAGAAACATCTTTTGTTGAAAAAGTAATTTAGATGCTATAACCTCTTATAGTAGATTATGAAGAATGCTAATGTCAATACCCACTTGTAAATACTTCCATTTGAAAGTCTCCATGTAATGGCCAAGTCAACCTAAATTTACCTCAAGTTATATTCAAAACACAAATATGAATTCCATAATGCCTCTCAAAAAATAGAGCAATGCTTCTGTCTCTAAAATATTCTTCTGCTTTTATTCATCCAAAGTGAACATTTTAAACAGTATGAAATTATCTCTTAGAATGAAAAATATTTTAAATGAAAGAGTATTAGATTCTAAGGGAACTTATTTCTAAGTCCGTATGCATATATATGTATTGATGTCAGTGTGACTGAAAGCGTTTAGATTTACCCATTTTGCACGGTATCCATTAGAATCCACTGTTTTTTAAAAAGATTCAATGGTCAGCTGGTAGCTCAGCAGGCTAAAGTACCTGCTTAGGCAGAGCGCAGCGGCAGGGGCTCAATCCCGGGCCTGCCATGTCAGCCTTGTCCCCGGAGCGTGCTGAGACAGAGACTGAGACTGGGTGTGGTGGCACATGCCTGTAATGCCAGCGCTTGGGAGGCTGAAAATAGGAACATCACTACGAGTTCAGTCTATGTAATGAGACCCTAAACACCCTGTAGACCCTGTCTGAAAATACAGGAAAAAAAAAATTCAGCTGACTTCACTGTCTCAGTGGTTCCTGGAGTAACACAAGCCTGACATGTTCTAATCTAAGGTTATTTTTCAGGTTATCAATTCTATTTCCAAATGTCTGAGAGACTGACTTTCTTAATTAGAGTGGCAGTACATCACGTCTATCTATCATGATCTTTATGACTGTGTTTTGAATTCAACTTACAAAAGTTCAGACTTGGTCTTTCACAGACCTTATCTATTGCATTCTGAACAACATCTTTTAGTACACACTAAGCTAGTCTGACATCATTTGATAAGTAAAACCCGTATCCTCAAATGATAAATCAAAAATAGAATGGTTTACCTCCAAGGAAGGAAACTCTAAGGCAAGATGGTAAATTCTGATCATTTTCTGTATTCTCATGTTCTTCTCCTCATCTCCTCTCTCTCTTGCTATATTTCAGCATAAAGTTACATGCTTAATGATTATTAGAATCATATATCAATAACATAAGAATGTAAATACAATCACATTTTAGTATTTCATTGCTAACATTCATATGCAAACTGAAATACATGATCTCTGCAAATCTGGTCCTTCTGCACAGCTTCATGGGGGAAGAAACAGGGAGGAGGTTCATAGCACTCACCTAGTGTGCTGTTACATGTTGATGCAATGTGAAGGTTTCATATAACCTGACTCTGCTTCCGAACTTTTTCTTGTTTTACAATTTATACTTTTTATTAGAGCCTGTGACTTCAAAGCCTCTTTTAAAGGCCAACTTTGCCCAAATTCTCACCTATTATAAGCTGGCTCGAGTTCCTTTCCTTCTTATTTCTACTTCTTCATATCTGATGATGCTCAGCTCATGTATAATTAATCATACAATTTATTTTTCAAATATGTCAGTATAAAATGATGTTCTCACCATGGTTAGGACTAATTTAATTATTTAATTCTTCTTCATTCAAATACACTTGTTGCATTTATGGTCTCAGTTCATTTTCTTATGGTTACCCTTACTTTATAGTAAGGTCTGAAGTTGCAATGTGCCTGATCCTTAATGTTTGGTTTGCTACCAGTACTCACACAGCAACTTTTTGGGTTGATCTCAGTTACCTGGAGTTCAAAAATTGCAGCCATAGATGGCTACCATTTATGCACCTTGTAAGTGATCATATAGAGGTAGTTTGTAAGTAGATAAATGAAGGCCTGATGCTAGGGCATGTGGAAACATATGAGAAAAACTTATAGGTGGCTGGGAATTTGGTTATTATATTTCCAATAAAAACAGTCCATATATGTCCAAAACTTAATGCTGATAATATAATCAGCATTGCGTGAGGACTTAGCATTGTAACCCATGAAATGACAATGGGTTAATATAAACCTCAACAATCACAGACTGAAGTTATTTCTAAGTCATTTGTATTTTCAAGCATCTGGAAAGATCTACTATTAGAATGTTAAAAGAGGCTATGTATATGTATTATCTTTTCTAAAGTGGGTTAAAATATTGTGTTCAGCATACTAAATTTTATAGTGTGTATTATTTCATACACAATCTCACATAATTGAGAAACACATTCTGAAGTTTCCTATTTTTTGCACAAAATCATTAATCTACATTAGAAGAGAAATGCTTGCTTTTCATTACACTATAGTGGGAGGCACTTTTAAGACTTTAAAACAGTTTATAATAAGGAAATTTATATTATCTCTCTTGAATTTGTAAATATGCAAAAGAATACACACAACAATATCTTTATTTTACTTAAAATTATCTAACATTTGAACTAGGTGAAGCTTTCAATATTTACCATCTTTGATTTACAGAAGTAATGATTTTGTATTGTTCAAACAATTAATCCATAAGAGAAATGTATGCCAAAACTTGCAAATTGACTTCATTATGTGCAAGTCAATGTCATGCTTACTTAGGTCTACAGTAGTGCAGAAAAGTCCTCAGTAGTTGTAGCTTACCTATTTCTTTTCCCATATCTTTTAAAAACTATGATTTGTTACAATGGTGATGTGTACCTAAGTAAAACTATAGTTAAATAGTAGACACCTTTCAGTACCATCCAGTTATGGCAGTGAAAGCTCACTGTTTCCGAGAGAAGAGGCAGTTAGCTAGACATGAGCTGAAAAGGAGACTGGATGCTGAGCACAGGGAAGAAGTTCTTGATGTGGTAGTTTAATTATCTAAAATGTGGTCCCCAAATTTCCCAAGAAAAGAACTTTAAGTCCTCTTTAAGTTCTTCCACCAGGGCAGGCCAAATAGCTCAGCGGATTAAAGTACCTGCAAGCAGGCACAGGGGCCAGGCGTTTGATCCCCAGGCCTGCCATGCCAGCCTTGCCCCCAGGTAGCGCTGAGACAGCAATTGAGGCTGGGTGTGGTGGTGCACATCTGCAATCCCAGCTCTTGGGAGGCTGTAAACAGGCAGATCACTATGAGTCTGATCTAGTAGTAAGACCCTGAACACCCTATAGACCCTTCCCTAAAATACAGAAATAAATAAATAAATAAATAAATAAATAAATAAATTCTCCCCCTACCCAGTCTCACATTTCCAGGGCCCACTCAGTCATGCTTGTGGGGAGGTGCAAACCCTATGCTGGCCATGCTGGACCTGATGCCTCCTTCACATGCATTTGCATGGCAGTTCTGATCCCACAATGGACATTGACAGCCGCATTTGTTTTGACTAGGACCATAGAAATCCAAAGGCTCCTTCTTCAGATGTAAGCCTGAAGGATCAGAATTAATTAGACTAACTTTAATAGCCGCAGATTCAGATCACTCTCAGGATTCCAGGCCAATAAATTAGAAATCAACCCCAGACCTCACTGAGGCTGTGATCTCTGGGCACTGCCTGCCCACTTCCTGAGAGTGTGCTTTTACTTTATTCTCAATATGTGTTGTCAAATTCTTATAAATGTATTCAACCTATGATTGTTCTACAATGAAAATCATGCTATAAACTATCACTTTGTCTCTTCTGTGAACCTTCTCGCCAATCTTCTTGGGAAGGACCCACGAGTTGGGGGGCCAGTGCAGCCCAGACCACCATGCAGCCCAAGGCCTGGTGACCACTCCTCCCTTTGACTCTAGATCATAGCGGTCATGTCAGGTCCCCTCACTGATTTTTACTCAACACTTAACACAGAAATTGGAACAAAAGAGTCAGTGCATAATATTCAGGGAATGATAAGCCTATGTATGTGTCTGAATGCACTGCTACATAATTCTCTTGATGAGCAAAAACTATACCCTAAATATATGGAAGATAGAGTTAATTTCATGCTTATCATACTTTTCAGATGGCTGGATGAACAAGTTGTGAGATGGAACAGCAGAACTTCAGTCTTGCCAAGAAGGAAAATAATAAAATTTAAAAGTTGAGAAAGGACCTAGTAATAGCTGCTCCTCTTTAAAAACAAAGAAAATGGAAATGAAAGGAATTAAGTAAGAGTTTGCCTAACACCTCAGGCAGTAAAGGAGAGGGGACTGTACCTAGGATTCAGGAATTCCATTTCAAAAGTCTTTCCACATTAAAGAAAGTTAAATAACTAAAAACAAAGATGTCATCTATTTTGAATGGTATATTGAGATTAGTAAGCATTTAAGTGTTCTTCACAGAACCAAATTAGTGTACCAAGTCACAGAGCACCCTGAAAGGTTTTGTTGTAGTTAAAATCCTGTGTGTGATATTTCTTAATACTTATAAAGACCTTCATTGTTTCTCTAACCAAATAACACTAAAGGCTATGTTTTTACCTTTCCTTACTGGTATAAGTTTATTACTATCTTCTGCTTCTAGATTACACATGGATTAAGAATATACATTAATTCTCTCATTTGTTTGCTAGATATTGATCTAGGACCCATTGTGTAACTAAGCAACACTGGCAGTAGAAGACACAAAGGTGAAAATATAATTCTCCCCAGTTTCCAACTAAGAGCCAAGTTGAGACTGTTAGACTTCAACAAGACTAATAAGTGCACACATTTTATGTTATGAAATGTCTTCTTAAGAAAATTAAGTGGCTGTGAATGTCGAAAAGAGAAATGCAGAATAACATGGGGTAACTAATCTCAATGGACAGGCAAGGAACGTGTTCTGTAAGTGCTTCCATATAGACCAGGAGGACCTGGGAGATGAGGAGACATTCAGAGTGAAGGAAAGAACATTTTAAGCCTAAAACTAAATTTCCTTATAATAGTGTGTGCAAATGCCCAAAGGAAGGAAAGAAGCTTTTAGAAAATAAGAAACACTGAAAGGAGACCAGCAAAAGTGGCGTGCAATGGGCAGAGACAGAATACTGGCACAGGGTTTGGGCTTATTTTTATGAAGACCTTTCTTTCCTTTGATTCTTTATTGTCTGACCTGTGTTTGAAGAGGTAATAAATACTGTGCTCCCTGGGCATCCTGCTCTCCTATGAGTTTTGCCGGGGTTTTATGACTGCAAACTCCCCAGCTGGCAAGATGGGGTTGAGAGATGAGGTTATATCTTGTTGAAACAAAAGCAGTTTGTATGTTTTTCTAAAAATAAGATGTTAAGGGCTGGGGAGCAATCTCTGCGGTCTAATCACATGCCTGGCAAGCACAAGGACCTGGGTTTCCTCCCCAGTACCTCATCCTGTGCCCATGCATCCCGGCTTGTGGTGGTGCACGCCTGTGACCCCAACACTGAGGAGACTGACACAGGAGGATCACCATGAGTCCAAGCTGCATAGCGAGACCCTGTGCCAAATAAATAAATAACAATAAATCTTTTTTAAAAACCATTAAGATACATAGATATAATTTTTTTTATTTCAGTAATACAAAAGACTACTGGGTCTGTTCTTATATTTCTTTTATTTAAAAATTGTCATTGTAAAAACTTGGATTGGACTGTCAATAATTCTCCAAAACCGAAACTGCAAAGGAGCGAGTGCTATATTCAGGTTTGTGTCCATCAGCTTTCTATTAGTACAGCAATCCCTGAGATGGTCAGGTTTTTATACAGAGAAAAGCTTGTTGGCCTCGCAGTGTGTGCTTCCCTCCATGCTGGTTGTCGCCATTGCTTTGGACCTTTGGAGACACGTCCTTGCTGAGTGCAGGTGAAGAGAGTAGCTCACCTTGTGGCTCACCTCATGCCTGGGGGTGACACAAAGAAAGAGAGTAAGGCCAAGAGCCCACAGTGCCCGTCAAGGGTATCCTACCAGAGATCTCAGAGCTGCCTGGGCCCACCTCTTGAGAGTTATGCTGTCTCCCAAGAGCATGGAGGGCTGGTGACAAGTGCTTACAGCAGGCATCTTCAAGGGATCATTAGTGTTCAAAGCATTGAAAGGTCATTGCAACAGGGAAAGTTCTCAAAGTGTCGTCCAGAAATTAGGAAATAAATATTTCAATGGGCAATGAAACAGAAGCAGCAAAATGCCTGCTGCAAATTTGGAAGGCTGTGGCCCAGCAGGTACGAAAATGCTGCAGGGAGAAGCTGCTTCTGTAGTTTGGCTCACATTTGCTCGCCACACACGTTTCACTAAAAGGTGGCATTCAGATGAGGTGCTTTGCTTGTTGACATGGAATCCTTATAATTGAGGTTCCCCCTCCCCAAAAAAAATCACCATTTAGTTTTTTTTTAATTTATCTAAATATCAACATGATTTTTCTTACCTTTACATATGTTTTGGCCACATTGTCAATAAACTTATTTTTAGAGTAAACTAAACATATACATATATATTTTTAAAAAATATTCTATACAATATTTTTGAACCCCCCTTTACAAAATCTTACATGAATGATCACTTCATTGATTGACTGTGGAACTGTGATTTATTCTACTTTGAACTTATAGCCTAGCTATAGTCATCTCATTACTGGTAACAAATCACTGTAAGAGCAGTCACAGCGAGAATATTTCCGCACAATCTGGAATGAAACACTGAACACGACTCTCAGTTCTAGCTCTCTTTATCATGCTGTAATGAATCTGAAGGTTAATTTACTTCCCATCTGCCTTTATTTTTTTGTTTTGTTGATCTTATACATTTTTTTCTGTGGGAACGTATTATTTATATTCCAGACCTATTTTTTCTTCTACACTTGCAGAGTTTATCAGCTGAAGTTTGGGAAACTACTACATTAGAAGACTGTGCTTTTCATTAACATAATAGAAAGTATCTCTTTTAATTATTCTGTGACTTTTGCAATTGTACATTTTTCTTTTAAAGCTTCTTTTTCTTTTATATATGAACAACACTTCAAAAGTTGTAAAAACAGAAAGAAAAAAAAAACCTTCCAGGATTTATTGAGTTAGCAATTCTAAATAGTGTGCATATTTTTAAAATAATGCAAGTATTACTACCTTTGCCTTCTTTTCAACTGTCAGTATGAACATCTGCATCTAAAACAGACAAGCAACTGAATTACAGAATTTAAATTTCAATTGGGGTAATTATCAACAAGAAGAAAACTGAGCAAAAAATCTGGTTAATTTAATGAAATGTGCTTGGCTTAGATCACAGCTCCGTCTTTCTCTAATTATAGGATACATGGGGAGGTAGTTAAGGTCATAGTTTTGTAGGCAGTTTTATTTGGTGACTTTAATCTTCACTTCTTTTTTCTTTTAGTGGCCGGCTCAGCCCACCCTGGGGGCAGGGCTGGAAGGGCATCTGAAGCCCTGGATCAAGCCATGGTCCCTATGCTTGCCTAAGCTTGCCTAAGCAGGGGCTTTAGATCACTGAGCTATCTCGCTGGGCCTAACCTTCACTTCTTAATCCCTGAGTTCCCATGTAATAGTGATACCAGGGCAGGGGAAACGGCTCAGTAGAATAAGTGCTTGCCTGGCAAGCGCAAGAGCCTGAGTTCAATCCCCAGTTCCGGGGGAAAAAAAAAATAGTGACACTACTTTGGAGTTTTTGCTTATGCAGTAAATTTTTTAAAAATCTATATCAAATATTAATTTAACTTAATATTAATTTAAAACACAAGGCTTAGCTTATAATAATGTTAACTTAAAATTCAAAATTACTACCCCATTACCATTAAGATAACTATATTTGAGAAAATAAGTATTTATGAAAAAGTGAAAAAAACTGAAACTCTTTTGCATGGATAGTGAGAATGTAAAGTGATACAGCAGTCGCAGAAAACAATACAGCCATTCCTCAAAAAATTAAAAGAGTTATCATATGGTCTAGGCATTCCACTTTTAGAGACATTTGGAAAAGAATGGAAAGGAGGGATCCAAAGAGATGCTGTGCAGTCATGACCATCCAGCATTATTCATAATATGTAGACAAAAAGTAGAAGTAAATAAAGTGTTTATGGGCAACTGAAAGAATTAAAAATGTCTCTTACTCACACACACACATACACACACACGAACATGCATGTGCATGCCCTGCAACCTTAATAAGCCTTAAAAAATGAAATTATTTTCTTCAACTTTTTTATTAGTACATTTTTGTAGTAGTACATGATGATTTCTCTCCTCATGAGAAGTTTGTGTATGTATATAATTCATATTCCTTTTTTCAATCCCTTTCACTTTCTCCTCTTCTTCTTTCATCATTTGGTCCTTTTCCTTTTGAAAAAGGTATATTTTATTACTTGTTATTATTTACCTTTTAGTTTGCTCTTTAGTAACATTTTATATTGGTCATATAAGAGAAAGCAGGCAGTATTTTAAGTGTACATGTTAGACTTATTTTACTTAATGTTACACATGGGTGCCTCAATCCTCCTGCAAATGACTAAAGTTTATCCATTTTTATGACAGAGGGTTCTCTAGTCTGTATAAATACATTTTCTTTACTCAAAAATCTTTTAATGGACATACAAGCTGCTTCCAAGATTTAGCCATTATGAATACTACTACTATAAAAATAGGTATACACTCATCACAATAACCTGATATTTTTAACTTTTTCAGTAATATAGCTACAAGGGAAATATCTGTGTTGAAGGAGATTTCCAGTTTTTGGCATTTTTTCCCCCTGTATTTTAGGGAAGGGTCTACAGGATGTTCAGGGTCTCACTACTAGATCAGACTCGCAGTGATTCTGCTGTTTACAGCTTCCCAAGCGCTGGGATTACAGGCATGTGCCACCACACCCAGTCTCACTCGCCATCTCAGTGCATCCCAAGGGCAGGGCCGGCATGGCAGGCCTGGGGATGGAACCCCCCCCCAGCCCCTGCACCTGCTTGCAGGCACTTTAATCTGCTGAGCTATTTGGCTAGCCCTAGTTTTAGTTTTTTGAGGAATATCTTTACTAATATCCCTTGTTGTACTAGTTTATAAAATTCTTGTTTCCCGGGAAGCCTCTTTAGCATTTATTATTATTTGATTTCTTGATAACAGTCATGTTTTCTGGATTAAAATGGAATCTTTGTGTTGTTTTAATTTGTATTTCTGGAATAGCGAAAGTTGTTCAACATTTTTTCATGTATGTATTGACAATTTGTACTTCTTGTATGGAAAAGCTTCTATTCATTTCAGTTGTTCATTTCTTAATTTCATCTTTTATTTTCATGGGTCTGATTTTTAAAAAGAAGAGGGATCCAGGTACGTGCAATAACAGATAAATGTTGAGAACATTATGCTAAGTGAAATAAGCCTGTCATCATAAATACTTATTCTATCTTATTCCAATCACATGAAATAGCTAAAGTAGAAAAGAAGTACTAACAATTAGGGAGAGAAGAATGGTAAGTTGTCTAATGGAAACAGTGTTTTAGTTCTTCAAGAAGAAATGAATTTTGCCAATTGCTTGCACTAGGTCAGTGCACTTAATATACTGAACTGTTGTTCTCTGAACAATGGTGAAAAATGACATATTTTATGAGAGAAAATAACAAATATTTGTGAGGATTAAAAAACTTATAACCCTTTTGTACTGATGGTGGGAATAAATGATGTAGTATCTATGGAAAACAAAATAGCCATTCCTTAAAAATCCAGTTAGAATAATCACATGATGAATTAAAATAGAATAAATATATGGTCATACATATTTCATTTTAACTTGGAATAAAGTCCCAACTAGTGTTTGGCCATACTTTATATAAACATGAATAGATTTAAAAGTATTGTGGTAGTTCATACATTGTGTCAACTTGAAATGTCAGAAGCTTGGCTGGATTGGCCCCACCCTGCGGAGCGGGAGGGCCAGCCCTAGCGGCCCCAGAGTGACTCAGCACAAAAAGTGTGTCTGAAGGAGTTGAGGAAGGCTTCTCAGCACAACCCCCGCCCTGCCTCCTTGGAAAAGTCCCTGTCTTCATCGTGCCACTTTGCAGCTGTGCCACTGCAGATGAGCTCTTGATCTTCGCAGCCGCGCCCCTTTGGAGGAGCTCTGATCTTCAAGGTGGAGCTCCAGTCAGCACAGCAGGAAGACAGAGGCTTGCTGGACGGGACACCACAGCTCCTCCTCCTCCTCCTCCTCCTCCTCCTCCTCCTCCTCCTCCTCCTCCTCCTCCTCTTCCTC
>NDGM011256167.1:0-10893 GCA_002564305.1 Octomys mimax | reverse complement strand
TCCTCCTCCTCCTCCTCCTCCTCCTCCTCCTCTTCCTCCTCCTCTTCCTCCTCCTCCTCCTCTGCTCTGCATTGTTTTCTGTTGTTGTTTTTTTTTTCTTCATTGTTTTCTGCCACCAAGAACTGCTGCCATTTGCCTTGGAGCCCGCGGAGTATGGACTGAAACCTCCACAAACTGTAAGCTAAATCAACCTTCCCTTCCTTAATTTTGAGTGTATTTGTCCCAGCAGCAAGTAAAAAGTAACTAAGACAAGTATGAACAGGCATTCTGGATAAATTATGTCTATTACATACCTGGAAAGTCATTACTTTTCCTATACAAAACTACACTTAAGTTACATGGGTGAGTTTGCATGCACTTTAAAGGATGCCCTCTTGAGGGTTAAAAGAGTCTACCATGTACCTATAGTATTTTGGGGGTCTGTCATAACAAACACCTGTGCATTGGGGGTTGTGCTTACAAAACAGAAATTCATTTTTCTCACAGCTCTGGAAGCTGGATAATCAGCATTGGCTCCTCCTGAGGCCTCACTTCTTGGCTTGTAACGGCCTCTGTCTTCCTGTGTCCTCTTATGGTTTTTCCTCTGTGTCCTCATTTCTGAGCTCAATTCTTTCTTTTTATTAGGATGTGAGGCATACTAAATAAAGAGCAATATTAGATATTTCATTTTAATTTAATTACCACTTTAAAGACCTTATCTTCACACATGATTACATTGTGATGTCCTGGGCATTAGAATTTCAACATTTGCATCTTGGGAATTCTATTCAGCCTATGACACGATCTTACATATCTTTAGTATATTGCATGTCTTAAAATCGTATGTTTAATTTTGTTTTTAGAGGGCCAGCCAGATAGCTCCGTGGATTAAAGTGCCTGCTTAGGCAGATGCAGGGACCAGGGTAAGTTCGATACCTGGTGTGCCATGCCAGCCCAGCCTCTGGGGCACACTGAGACAGCGACTGGGCCTGGGCATGGTGGCCTGGGCCAGTAATCCCAGTTCTTGGGAAGCTGAAAACAGGAGGATCACTACCAGTCCAATCTGGGTAGTGAGATCCTATACTAAATACATTGAAAAAAAATTAATTTTACTTTAGAGATTGATGCTTTTAGTATACACATAAAATATGATACCCAAGGCTGACCAAATAGTCCAGCAAATTAAAGCATCTGCAAGCAAGCGCAGGGGCCAGGGTTTCTATCCCTGGGCTTGCCATGCCAGCCCTAGTCCCAGGGCATGCTGAGACAGCAGTTGAGACTGGGCTTGGTGTTGTGCGCCTGTAATCCCAGATTTTAGGAAGCTATAAACAGGCAGATCACTATGAGTCCAATCTAGTAGTGAGACCCTGAACACCCTGTAGACCCTTCCCTAAAATACAAAACAAATTTTTAAAAAATTAAAAATATTATATCCAACTTATAAATTCACTTTAAAAATAAGAGATAATGTCATTCAGTTACCAATTTTTGACTCATCAACCTATTGAACAAATGATTGCCCATTATGAGAAAATAAGAAATTAAAATATGGTGCAAGCTTTCTAAAAATTGAACATATATATATATATATATTCAATTGACTATATATATATTATATATATATAATATATATATAGTCCTACTTAATGTCCACATTAACCTTATAAGCAAGATAGGAGGCTACTTTCTGTGTTCAAGTTATATGTTTATCACTCTTGCACCAGTTTCTGAAAAATTATTTTTGATTGTTTTAGAAATGGACCTTCTGTATCATCTTAAAATGGAAGCAGTGAAGCACTTTTGGCCAAGGGAACCCAAGAAGGAAGACAGATATGAAATACAGGCTGAGAAGTCGGGATTCAGAAGACTGCAAACAGTAACATCCCCCTCTACTTAGAATCCCAGAGATAGAGAGAATTTATATCCCAAAAGTTTCAGATATAAGGGAAATACAGGGAGACAGATACTAATTGACAGAAAAAAGTAGAACAAAGAAAAATAGAGCCGAATTCTCCGTAGGTACCTAAGGCCCATGCTCTGCGTATCAGCGGAGCAGCTGGCACATCCTCTTCAGAGCTCCTTTTCCCCAAATTGTCAAAGTCAAGCTTCTGTAACTCCAGACAGCTTCTCAAGTGGCAACAAGACCAGTCAACAGGCAATTTTTAAAGTATGTGAAGAAAACTGACAAAGATGCTGGTCAGGAAGATATTAACAGGGAATTTGGGAGACACAGTTCAGCCCTTAACTATGTCACATGCAGCTTAAGTACAGAATAAATGAAAGTGCTATGTTTCTCTTATGTTCATAGCTGGGTCATTTTAGGATGCATATAAAATATAATATAGCTCTTAGAATTCAGGTTTTGAAAATAAAATGTGGCATGAATGAACTCATTCTTTTAGAAAATTCAGCTCTAGCACTCCTTTTCTTCCAAAGAAAGAAGAATGAAGGAAGCAATCAAAAGGCCTTTTAAATTAAGTGGTCTCTGGGAGACCATGGAGGATTAGCATCATAATAACCAAAAAAAAAAAAAAAAGGCTAGAAACACAACCCATTCAAGGTCTCAAAATTATTTTTAAAAATCAGTTCTGTTGGGATAAAAGATGGGGGATACGCACAATTAAAGAGGAAATTAAAGACTTGGAAAAGGAAGCTCAGGGATTTTCTGACAATGTAGTGCAAAGAAAAAGCAGATGGAAAGGATGTATGGAAAGGTAAGTAGGAGAGGGATGATCTAGAAGTTTAAAGAGATGAAGCAAGGATGAAATAACAAGGAAACAGTTTCTGACAGCCAACAGCAGGAATAAAACAAAGCAATGACTTTTTTTTTTTTTTTTTTGCAATCTTGATGAATAATTGAAGATACCTTGGATTAAAAGATGTTTAAAATAAAATGAGGAATGGAGACAGAAAAAAACAATACAAAGAAATAAAGTTCCAAATGAAATCATGGTTATTGTTATTAAGAAAGGATAAACGAAAGTAATGAGAAAAAATAGTTTCAATTCTAGAATATTTTCTCTGCAAAGAGATTCTATATAGAACCAAACTTTTTTAAAAAATTGTAAGAGTGAGGTAAGATAGAAGAATTAAAAATAAGTAAAGAGGAGATAAGGGAAGTATATTTTTTCTTCATTTTTGTCACCTTCATTACTTTAAAATTTGGGGTCAGATCTCTGTTTTGCTCTGCTTATAAGCACAATAGACATATGAGGAGTACCTGTATTATAAGGTTTATTAGCTATAAATTTGCCTGTACTATCTCATCCCTTTTCAAGATGTAGGACTTTAAGAACTAATTTTAAGAACTTGCAAGAACACTCAGTGGCCAGCTTTTACAATGTCCAGTTCAAGAACCGTGGTCCATATCTTCTGGGATGATGTCTAGAAATCTTAAACCTACAATCACCTCAGATTCCAGAGAAAGCAGAACCTCTCAAGCCCCATGATGAAGTCAGCTCTGCTAAGTTATAGCAAGTATGACATAGCAGGAACTGAGCTTCCCTCTTCTAAAGTAATAATAAATATCTGATGTGCACAAAGTTTTCCCTCAACTAGAAGGATTCCTTGGACACTACAAACCAGAGCTAAGATCATGATGTACAGGATCTGTGCTCAATTCAGCCAGTCCTCAAAAGCTGACCTCATTTTTTTGTAAGCAGGCCAGTCTAAGCCTCTTCATGTGCATAAGTTCCCTCCAGATGTTCAAACTGTGGTTCTTTTTCCTATCTTCCATTACTTTCTAATTTTCTAATAAATCTAGCTATGTCTCATATTCACATATGCTGAAATTCTGTTCTGTGACAAGGGTCGACCAATGTACTCTGTAGGTTGAATTGAAGTCCACATCTTTCTCTTTGGGGGCCTCTTCAGACATGTTTGGTGACAGTGGTACTGAGAATTTTGTCAGACAGCCTGTGTGAAAGAATTATTCAAGGATTGTACTGCTGAAAGAAAACTCCAAAACCATCACCAAGAAAAGAAACCAGAAAAGAAAAAAATAATGAGTAAATCTTGGTTACAAAAAAACTGTGCTACATTAAAAAAAAAAAAACCTGTGCTAGAAAAAAGCAATAGAGAACAAAAAATAAAATCACTAAAATCACCATTAAGTCTGAAAATTCATAAAAGTTTATATCCCAGTGAACATGAGTGCCAGCTGTAAAGTGAAGAAAAAGGAGAAAACCAGAGAAGAAATAAATTTGAGTAGGATGAAACAAATATTGACATGAAAACTATTTAAAAGTGAGGAGGTATTGTCTTAATGTACAGGGTTTCTCAAGCAAACATGAAACAAAGAAAATACATATGAAATTTGATAGTTTTTTGTTTCCTTAGAAGTTTGCAGGAAGAAAATGTGAAGAATGATCTTTAAATATAAATCAAATTCTCAGTGCTTAGCATATCTGAATTTTTCATGAGTGCTCATAACGTAAGATTTCTCCCTGCTTCCCCCAAACAGCTTAATCAAATTAATTTATAGATTGATAGTTCAGCAAGGATTTTAATGAAGTTTAAGGAATTGAGGATTTTATTTAGAAGTCATAGAGGATTACACATTAAAACTCTGAACAGGTGTCTTGATGTTATTGAATGGAATGAATCACTGAGATTTGTTTATTCCTTGCATTTCTATATGAAAATGAAATTTTCTTAAATATGAAAGTTTCTTCACTATGAGGATGTCACAGCTCATCAAAATATTACTACTTAATACAGAAACATCAAGTTCACCCAAATTAATATTTACAAAGTAAATAAGGTATTCACAAATTTGTCCTTATGATATGCACAAGCCAAAATAAATTAAATATTATAAATTACCCAAAAAAATAATTCATGGCATTATGTAAACAATCACATGTTTCCTATGTAGCTGGGGACCTCAATATCCTACTTTCCTCAATGGATAGACCATCTGGATAAAAATAACAAGGAAACATCTAAATGGAAGCATACTATGTTTCGACAGACATTTAAGGAATATTTTATTTACCAACAGCAAAATACATATTCTTGTCATCAGCAGGGGGAACATTCTGCAGGATAGATCATGTGTTAGACCACAAGGCAAATATCACACAGGTTAGATCAACTGAAATTATAGTGTGTTTTTTGAATTCATAATAGAATAGCCCTACAAATCAAAAACAAAAATGGAAATTATTCAAAAATATACAAATTGAATAACATACTCCTAAATGATCAATGGGTAATTGAAGAAATTTTACATATAAAAAAATTAAAGCACATGAAAATAAAAAAATTAAATCTATGTGATACAACAAAAACAATACAAAGAGGCAATTTATGGCAATAAATGTATGTATCAAAATAATAGGGCCAAGAGCCAGCCAAATAGCTCAGAGGATTAAAGCACCTGCAAGCAGGCACAGAAGCCAGGGGTTCAGTCCTCAGCCTGTGGTGCCAGCCCCACCCCTGTGGTGGTGTGTGCTAAGAGGCAATTGAGATTGGGTGTGGTGGCGCATGCCTGCAATCCCAGCACTTGAGAGACTGTAAACAGGAGGATTACTAGGAGTCTGATCTAGTAGTAAGACCAGGAATACCCTATAGACTCTTCCCTAAAATACAGAAAAAAAATTAAAAATAGTAATAATAGGGCCATTTCAAATGAACAAACCAAAATCCACCTCAAGATTTAGAAAGAAAGAGAAAAATGAATCACAGGATTGTTAGAAAGAAACAGAAGAGATTGGAGGAGAAATCAATAAAATTCAAACTGCAGAACACTAAAAAGCTCAGTGAAAAAAATGACTGTAATGATAATTTTTTAAAAAATTTAAATAAAGAGTGAAGACCTAAATAAATAAAATTGACTCAAATAAATAAAATTTAAAAATTAAAAGACTTTATGATTGGTATCATAATACATTGCAAATGCTAAAAAAAAAATAATAATAGAAGAACTACAAATCTTGAACTGTTACAACTTACCAAACATAGAATCAAGAAGAAATACAAAACTTAAATAGTCAAATAATAAATAACAAAATGGAAATAGTAATTAAAACTTCCTCCTGAAAGACATCCACTACCTGTTGGCTTTACTACATTTTTTTTTCTTTTTTCATTTCTTTTTTTTTTTTTTTTTTAGGACAGGGTCAACAGGGTCACACAAATTGGACTCGTAGTGATTCTCCTGTTTTCAGCCTCCCAAGTGCTGGGATTATAGATGTGCCACCATGCCCAGTCTCAGTTGCTGTTTCAGTTTGCACTGGGTGCGGGGCTGGCAGGGTATGCCGGGGATTGAATATCGGCTGCTGTGCTCTGGCTAAGCCGGTGGTATAGTCTACTGAGCTATCAGGTGAGCCCTTTACTGTAAAATTCTACTAAACATTTTTAAGAAAAAAATTCTAATTCTTCTGAAGTGTTTTTGAATTATATGGTGAATATTTAAATTTAAAAGCATTACAATAAGGGCCAGTGAGATAGCTCAGTGGACTAAGCACCTCAGTGGACTAAGGGAAGCACAGGGACAAGGACTGCATTCCTGGCTCCACATGCTACGCAGGCCCCATCTCTGGGCTCACTGAACAGGCCACCAAGACCCAGCACAGTGGTAAAAGCCTGTAATCCCTGTGTTGGGGAGGCTGAAAACAGGAGGATCACTTTGCATCAGAGCTGCAGAGTGAGACCCTGTACAAAATACACTAAAAAAAAGCTATTACAATAAAAGATACATTACCATGAACAGAGTGACAAAATGGTATTAGCATTTCAATAGATTTAGAAAGTATCTTCAATAAAATTCAAGAGGACTTCATGATAAGAAAAAAAAAAGTCAATGAAATTAGGTATATAAATTTACCTCAAAGTACTAAAGGTATATATAAACAGCCCAAAGCTAATATACTGAGAGTGGACAGGTTTTATCTCTGAGATCCAGAACAAGACAGCTTATCCACTTTCCTAACTGTTCTCTAATGATATACTGGATGATGCCAGAGGAATTAGGCAATAAAAAGAAATAAGGACATCTACATTGCAAAGGAAAAAGGTAAATTATAAAAACTTGCACACAATATGCTTTTATACATGAAAAAGCCTGTATACTCCATCCAAAACCTGGTAAAACTGACACAATTATTTGATCAAGAGGCAGAATACAAAAAGAACACGCAAAAATGTTATATACAATCTTATATACTAAATGATATTGTTAAAAATAACTTAAGAAGAAAATTTTATTCACAAAAAATGGAGAGAAACGGAGGAATACACTAATATAAGAAAGTGAAAGATCCCTACAATGAAAGTACCAAAACACAATAAAGAAATTATAGAGGACAAAAAAGTGGAAAGACGACCCATGTTCATATACAAGTGGAAATAATACTGTTGAAATAACCATGCTACCTCAAGTGACCAATAAATCTAAGCAATTCCTATTGAAATAACAATGTCACTTATCATTAAAATAGAAAAATTCCCAAAATTCAAATGTAACCACAAAACTCAAAGTGACCAAAGTGATTCGGAGTTAGAAAAGTGAAGTTGTAGCCACTACAATCTCTGACTTTAAAGCATACTACAAAGTTATAGTAACCAAAGCAGTTTTATATTGGCATAAAAACAGACACCTACCATAATAGAAGAGACGGATCTAGAAATTAACTCACACGCATACAGCCAAATGATTTTCTCAAAGGCACTCAGAACATGCAATGGAGAAGATATTTTCAATAACTGTTGCTGGAATCATTGATTATATGTATGTGGAAGAATAAAACTAACTAGATTTCTTCCTCTCAATTTATACAAAATGAGTTACTCAACTCAAAATGTATCATAGATGAACTGTCACACCTTAAACAATGAAATTCATAGGAGAACACATAGGTAAAGCACTTTTAGATGCTGATTTTGGCAGTGATTTTTTAGGTAGGACCCCAAAGCCACAGGCAACAAAGAAAAAAGATGTATTAAGAAATGTGGTTGATTAGCATACATCTGTCAGCCCAGCACTTGGGAATCTGAGGCAGGAGGCTTGCTATAAGCTTCAGACCAGCCTGGGCTACAAAGTTGCCAAGGCCAGACTGAAATTCATAGTGAAATCCTGTCTCAAAGAGACCAAAGGGACAGCAGAGAAGGAAATAATGAGTCTCTTAAGACAACCTACAGAATGGGAGAAAATATTTGTAAACTATTCATCTGACAAGGGATTGAAACCCAGTATATATAAGGATATCTGAAAGGTGAAAACCAAATTAATAAATGAACCAAATAAAGGTGGACTAAAGAACTAAATAGACATTTCTCAAAATAAGGTATTCAAATGGTAAACAAGTATATGAAAAATGTTTGGTCTCTCTAATTATCATGGAAATATAAATCAAAACCATAATGATACTTCTCATCAAAGACTAGCTGTCTACAAAAAGATAAAAAAATAGTAAATGTTGGCAAGGTTATAGAGAAAATGGGAAGTGTTATGCACTATTGATAGGAACATAAATTAGTAAACCTACTATGGAAAACAGTAACAAGATTCATCAAAAAACTAAACCTAGAACTTATGTATTATTTAGCAATTCCACTCCTTAGTATATAGACAGAATATTCTATCATCTTACCAAAACTACAGTTGCATTCCCATTTAATTGCACCACTACTTGTGATTGATAAAATATAGAATCAACCAGTAGATGAATGGACAAAATGTGATATAGAACACACACACACACACACACACACACACACATCCGTGTCTTAGTTACTTTTCACTGGTTGCTGGGACAGAACACCCGACCACCAAAATTAAGGAAGGAGAGGTTTATTAAGCTCACAGTTTGTGAAGGTTTCAATTTATACTCTGCTGGCTCCAAAACAAATGGGCAGCAGTTCATGGCGACAGAAAAAAATGAAGAGCAGAGGAGGAGCAGCTGCTGAGTCATCCACCAAGCCTCTCGGTCCTCCCTCTCCACTGACTGTGAAGACCGGTGCTCCGTACCAAAGATCGGAGCTGCGAAGTGGCGCCTGCGAAGATCAAGCTCTTCTGAAATGATACAGCTGCAAAGTGGCACGACAAAAACCAGGACTTGTCCAAGGAGGTGGGGCAGGGCAGTCAGCAGAGAAGCCTTCTTCAACTCCTTTATACACACTTTGTGCTGAAAGACTGTCTGGGGGCCCCTGGCACCCTAGGGTGGAAGCAATGGGCCCCAGGGCAGGACCAATCCCGCTTTAGGACTGAAGGAATCACGACCCAGATCCGGCCCTCCCTGCCCTGCAGGGTGCCCCTCCACCCCCATTCCCTNCCCCCCCCTCCCGCAAGAACTGCCGGAGCTCATTCAGCCAAGTTGCCACAATGTATCAACCACTACAATCCACAATGTGATACTGTTCAGCCCCCCTAAAAAAAATGAACTTCTGTTATTTGTAGCAATATGGATGGAACTGGAGGTCACCATGTTAAGCAAAATAACCCAGAAAGAAGAGTATCATATGCAACCAGTGATTTGTGAAATCTTCTGCTCAGTCTTGGAGAAGAATGCAATAGAATCTTAGTCACCAGGGAATGGGAGAACGTTGCGGGGGGACAAAACAGGTTCTGTTATGAGCACCAAAGTAGGGGGAGCTAGTTTAGGCTTTTGCACAGCACAGTAGGATTAATAATCTAAGATATATTTTAATGATTAGAAAAAGATAATTCAAAGTACATAAAATGATTAATTTTAAAAAATTAAATTAAAATGATTTTTATCTTTTTTTATGCATTTAGTATAGGATCTATAGGGTTTCACTGCACAAACCAGACTCATAGGGATCCTCCTGTTTTCAGCCTCCCAAGCACTGGGATTACAGTTACATGTCACCACCCCTGGTCTCAGTTGCCATCTCAGTGTGCCTTGGGGCTGGCTCTGCAGGCTGGGGATTGAACCTGGTCCCTGAATCTACCTAAGCAGGTGCTTTAATCTGCTGAGCTGTCTGGCCAGCCCGTAAAATGATTACTTTTGAAGAGCTAGAAATTTTACTGCCCTGACTTGACTATTACACATTGTAGTACATGAAAAATTATCACATTGTATACCATAAAGATGTACACTGATGTCTCAGTTTAAAATATTAATTGAAATTACATTACAGGAGAAAAGGAGAAGGTGAGCGTGCGCGCGCGCGCGCGTGTGTGTGTGTGTGTGTGTGTGTGTGGCACTCTGAGGGGATAATTGGGATTCGTGGCATGAGTTTATAATCCCAGCTCTTGGGAGGCTGAAAACAAGAGGATCACTATGAGTCCAATCTGTGTCGTGAGCCTCTGTAGATAGACCCTGTACTATATATATATATATATATATATATATATATATATATATATATATTCTCTATGGAGGTTAAGGCAGTATGATACCATAGAGAAATTTTGATTTGTAGTAATAATACTGAGTTCTAATTCTGTTTTTGGCTCAAGCTAGTTATATGGCATCAGAAAACATTTTAGACCTTCTCTGTCTTAGATTTCTCAATAACATGGCAGTTTACTAGGTAGTCTATTAACTGAGGAATTTCCAAAAAGTAGGTGCTTGAGTGACAAGACAAATCCATCAAATAACAACCTCAAGGAAAACATTGCAGACTCTGTAAATATTGAGATGTTGTGCTACTAGATTTAATAGTTCATTTTTGGAAATTTCCTCCCAGATACCAAATTTATGACATTAAGTTATAGGAAGACTACATCTAGCTGCCAAATGTTTTGCTTTTTTTAAATGAGAATATCATTATAAGTCATTATAAAGAATCACAGATTCCAAATAGACTGCAAATTTCTAAGATGAATCAAAATGAAAGTTTAAAATCCTTTCTTTTTTTTTTGTTTTTTTTTTTGTTTTTGTTTTTGTTTTTTTGGCAGAACCGGGGATTGAACTCAGGCCCTTGCACTTGCCAGGGAAGTGCTTA
>NDGM011256159.1:6481-20602 GCA_002564305.1 Octomys mimax | reverse complement strand
TTACAAACACCATTAGAACAAATCATTCTATTCATTAAGAGAATGTAACTATATATCCATCCATCTTCTGAGTTTTTAGAAGACTTTAATTCTCATCCATATTATTATGGAATGAAAATTTTCTATAATGGGATGATAAGACTAAAAACAAGCAAAAGGTCTTGCTTTTTCTTTGGTGGTTTATATGAGATATTCATGTATTCATCTTCTTCTTTCACTGTAAATTTTATCCTAACAAGTCTTTCCTCTGTGTTAGAGAAAATAACTATAGTTATGGTTGTGTGTAAAATTCAACTGAGTGCCATTGCTAAAAGTGAAAGTAGCTCATGTGTATGCATAACTCTGTCATGAGAAACTGAAGGTGTGAAGATGGACCAAACTATGATAGAAATTATGTAATAGGCGAAAGATGTACAACTGGGAAGGGGAATTATGGAAAAAGGAAAGGGAAAAAAGGGAAAAATTAGAAAGATAAAATGGCAATAATGCTCTTCTAAATAAGGTAGGGAAGCGGTACTGAAGGTGGCGGTGGGGAATGGACAAAAAAAAAAAAAATCAAATTCTATCATATACAGGTCCAAATTCCCTACAATGAGTTTGAATATTATGTATACCTAAATGGTACCAACACAATTGACTAAAATTTATTTCAAAATAAAATAATGAAACTAACTCACCCTCTGTTATCATTCTTGGTAATCTTCAGAATTACCTGGAGTGGTAGAGTGCGGCTTCCTCCCCGGGGCTTTGTGTTGTGCTGGCCACTGGACAATGGCACCTCTCCCACATATTGCCATAAAGACATATGTTGTGTAGATTCCACGACAATTCTGATGGTTTGTGAACTGAAGTATATGTGTTGATGAAATAAAATAGTAAACATTCATGGAAAACTGACTAAAGCCTTGCTATCTATGTGCCTTCACTCTGTCTGCAGAGACAAAGCCCAGTCACGAAGCATGCAGCTATCATGTCACCTCGCCACTCTTTCCAGAATGTATCTGGAAGGGAGCTCACAAAAACACCTCATTACCAGTATTCGCAGAGTAAAACTGACCAATAACATTCCACTTTCCTGCTTAACTAGTTAATATTCAACTTATAAGGCTGGTGACGGCTCTGTGACCTGTCATAGTTTCTACCTTTCCTGCAGACACGTTATAACTGGCATTTTAAAACTCTTCGTGATTATAGGTATCAGTATGTAACTGAGCTAAATAAGAAATTGTTTCAAATACACACTTTTATATTGACCATGCTCTATGTTCAGACATATGTCCTTAGTATTTCCTGTTACCACTACTCTCACTTTTCACAAATATTGGTGCTCATGAGAAAGAAGTGTTAACAAATAAATCAGAAACATCCTCTGAAATATGAGATTTATTTTGTAATGCTTCAAATACTCAACATTCAAATACTTTAAAATTATGATTATTTGGGGCTAGGGAAATAGTTCAGTAGAATAAGCACTTGTCTAGCAAGTGCAAGATCCTGAGTTCAATCCCCAGTACCACCAAAAAAAAAGAAAAAAAAAAAAAAAAGATTATTCATGTATTGAAATGCCACAACCATATCAACTTCCCATTACACCACACACACACAATCACACTTCAGAACTCAATGTTTGCGTTGTTTAGAGTTCCAAAAGATATTCTTTTATTATCATAGAATGATAAGTATCAACAACTAGTTTACACTTTACTTAAAAAATTCAAATGTATATTTGCATACTGAAAGCTATGATTTAAAAATAAGTAAGGTCTTAGTGAAAAAAATCCCCACTATATTACAGAATAACAAAAAGTTTAAATGTCAAATTCAATAAAATAGGGGGCTGGGGAGCTAGCTCACTAGCATAAGCACTAGCCTGGCAAGTGTAAGGACCTGAATTCTGTCACTGAGACCATAAAAAACCAGAACACATGATATCATAATTTCCATAATATACAACAAAATCAGATAATTTGTTATGAATCAGAAATTACTCTTAGGTGTCCCCTAACAATCTGACATATAAACTTAATTTACTGTCACCTTGCTCTGGTACTCTAGGAATAGAATGAGTCTGCTCTCTTTAGTCACAGCAAAGGCTATAGGTGGCATTTCCAAAGTCACACTTCCATCATCTCCACTCATGAGTCCCAGAGGCATTCAGCATTCAAAGGAACAAGGTTTCATGTCAGATAGAGAGGACAAAGCCACTAGAAATAGACACTCAGAAGATGAGGAGGGATCTTGTGACAGGTTCGGACACTTTTTCAGGTAGTTTGAGAAGCTAGTGAAAAGGGGATTAATTATTTATGGATTATTTGAAGCACCAAATGGATAGCTGAAAAAATAAATTCATCTTTCTACTGCACATGCCAAATCATAATAAATTCCCAGTGAATAAATCAAATTTATCAAACAAATAAAAATATGAGTAAAAGGAAATTTATGTTCTAATAGTATACTGATAATTCCCTTTTCAATTAATATTTAAATTAGAAGATGAGACCCACAGATAAAATAATGCCCAAAATAAAATAACTTTCACCTATCAAAAATATACCAAAAATTCCAACAATTAGAAAATATTTGTAAATTATATGAAGAAGAATATATAATTTCCTCAATAACCTTTTTTTTACAAATCACTAATTAGTAAGTCAGAATTTATTACAAAAATGAGCAAATGGCATGAATAAATGTTATATAGAAGCAATAAAAGGAATTATTTAATAAATTAAAACATTTTCATCTGCATGTGGAAACATAGAAATAAAAATCAAATCACCTTGAGCTGCACATTTTTCCTAGCTGGACAGGTATAAACATATAGATAATTTATTTTGCATTGCTCGTGGAAGTACAAATTGTTTAAAACCTTACTTCAGTGTGATTTGCCTGTGTTTATCCAAATTACAAATAGTCAGTTTATCTTTTTTTCCACAAGTGCAACTGTATGAGGGAAAACGCCCATAAAATAAGTTATATTATATGTTTATTATAATATAATAAGTTATATTATAAGTTTTGATCTAACATCAAAAGAATCATTAGTCTTTAATGTTTTAATTAATATGCTATAAATTCTTAAGATTTATAAGTTTTAATATTTAATAGTGAAAGAAAGATCTAGAATACTTTAAAGTTTAGATTGGTAGATAGATACAGGTAATGTAGATAAGATACATATTTATATAAAATCTCTGGGAAAATACACAGATAAGTGATTAGATTGAGAACATAATTTATCTAGTATACAGGATGTATTTGTCTTCCGGCACTAAAGAGTTAAATAAAAAAAAAATCCTAAGATTTCAGGTTTATTTTTCTACTTTACTTCCAAAGTCACTCTCAACTAAATCAAATTATATGTGAAAAACACTTCTATTACTTAAATTATTTTTTATATGTGAAAGATATTTCTATTACTTAAATTATTTTTTATATGTGAAAGATATTTCTGTTACTTAAATTACTTTTAAGCATGTAGTAAAAACGAACATGATTTGACATGATGCTATGATTGTATTTCATAAGAAATTGTGCTTCTGATGAGTTATATAATCTATTTTTATAATAAAGGAATATAGTGGCAGTGAAATGCACAGGTTATAAAATCACATTGTTTCTATTAGTGGGTGCATGGTCCAAAGTAATAAAATTAGCTTGTCACCCCCACATCGATAGCAGCACTATTTTAATAACCAAGAAATGGAAACAATTGGTGTCCATCAAATCATGAATGGACAAAGAAACTGGGCTATATTTGTACCATAGAATGCTATTCAACTATATATGTATATATAGTTGTGGCACAATGGATAAAGCTGGAAATCCTTATGTCATGTAAAATAAGATAGATGACAAAAGCTGAGTGACATGATCTCCCTCACATAGAATCAAAATGATCTCATAGAAGTTAAGTGTGCAAAAGTGTATTCTGGGGACTTTAGGTAAAAAAATTTGGCTGAAAAGCTAATCAAGAGCTACTAAGTTGCAGATAGAAACAAGAAGTTCCAGAGTTAAATGTACAGGGTGGTGACAGTAGCAATAATGTATGCTTCAAAGATCTGAGAGCACAGGTTTTGAAAGTTTCACCACAAAGAAATGAGAAACATTTGAAAAATTACAATGGACACTTAATTTAGATGGAAAATAATGTATAATCAGAGCGGCCGCAGGCCCTTAAATAAGGTAGCACACAAAAAGAAAAAGAACAAGACTTCAGGTGGAGGTGCAAGATGGAAATGCCCTGGCAGGCCCACGGGCCTCTTAGATGGCAATGTGAGATCCTACAGCAATCAGCAGCACCTGGGCTTTGAAGTCCACATAGATATCAGAGGCAAGGTGGGTGATCAGAACTTCTGGATCTCTACTCCCACTCTTTGGTGCATAAGTTACCTGACAAAGAGCCTTCATGAGCACCATCTTCCAACCCTTTCTGGAGATCCAGGAGCTCTTCTTCACACCTTATTCCCAGTAAAGTCTCTTTTGGTTCAAGACTTCATTCCTCAGTGCTATCCAGAAACTCAGCACATTTGATACCAAACAGATCTCGAGTTATGTTTCTCCTATACCAAATACATGTTTAATCTGATTGAAACATAATGCAACATATAAACACATCAAGCATTACATGGTGCCCCACTGATATTTACAACTTTTTAATTTGTTTTAAAAAAGATCTGATGGCTTAGTCAATGGATTTGTTTTATAGTATTACATTGTGTCACACTTTCCTTAGGTGCATATAACAATGTGTCAATTGCCTTCCAAAGTTAGAAGAAATAGTGAAAATAAAATGTGCGGCATGAATTAAGAGGCTGTGCAGGGCTGTATGCTCAGTTGGGATCGGCCAGCGCACACTGTGATGAGTTTACTCACTTACTTCCATGCTCCAGGCTATCATGGGTTCCCTTTTGATTTCCAACAAAAGTGTAGGAACCACTAATATTTAGGATGCATGATCTCACACTAGAGTCAGGGGGCAAATGTAGGAACCACTAATATTTAGGATGCATGATCTCACACTAGAGTCAGGGGGCAAATGTGGAAACCATACAATACATCAAGATCTCCATGAAATTTAACCACAAATTTCATTGACCAAAGTAAAACACATTTTGTAGCAGAAAGTGTAATCTTTCTTGTGGGGGAAGTATAATAGGAGAGAAAGGTAGAGAAATACACAATATTTTGATAAAACAATTCATTCTGTATATTCAATAAGTTTTAGTATTTTGCTATATGTATTTCATATCAATCATATACTATCTAAATTAATACCTAGTATATGAACCTATATGCATATATATATATTTATACATGCATATATTCTTGGCATATATTTTTTCTTAATTATTTCAGAGGTAAAAGAAAATATAGAACAAAAGTAAATTCATTGATGAGACTTTTGAATAAATGTCTTCTAGATAGACAAAGCTGGCCTATAAAATTAGTAAAAAACTAATTGACTTGATCTTTGTAAATGTCCCTATTGTGTAAGAAATACAGATTATAAAACCTCTAAGCTATGAAAAACATACCTGTCAAATTCATGAATTTTAAGTGAAAATAGTTATAGGTCATGTCTCTGGTGTTTTGCAAAATGTGCAGCTTAATATGCATGAAATAATAAGAAAGGAAAATAGGCACACAGCACAGCTACATCATATGTAGGTAGAATTTTGGTCACTGAAACAAACTATTTCAAATAGATTGAAGCAAATATAAATAAGTTTGTAAACAAAGTCTGGTGCTACTTGAAGTATCTAAGTAGTGTGCTTCTCCTTTTCTTGAAGGTTATTATCAGAGGGTCATTGTCCACCTTGTTTTGCTCTAAGGACACATGGGCTTTTCCATTTTCTCCAGTTACACAGTTCTATATATAAGGATGCCCTTAGAAATTGAACATGAAGACAAACTGCAGTTTCTTCTGTCTGTGTTTATGAAGAAAGATGAATTACCTTTTGATAATATTTTCAAGAGCTCATATTATTCCCCTCAAACTGTCTCATCCAAACATCACTTCAGGCTTCTCACATTATTTTCATCAATTAGGCCAAAGATCTTTTCAAACATACCTTATAGTTAGTCTCTAAATATCCCAATGGGTCTTATTTAACTAATCATAGTATAATGATAGCTATTTTCTGTTCTGATATACAATTTAAAAATGAATAATTTCATATAATAACATTCATTTGAAAGAAGATCAAGCAGATTAAAAAATGTACTGCTCATGATTTTAAAGTATAACTCTTCTCTCCCTTTCATTTTTTGTTTTCTTTACATCAATTAAGACTCTCAGCTACAAACAATATGTAATTTAAGTCTAATTGGACCAAAAACATTGAATCTTGTGGTAGGAAGTTGACTAAAGCAATGCTTCTCTTTTATTTCACATAGAAATCTTGATCTGTGAACACTAATGAGAAAAAAAGAAAAGGAAAAGAGAGAGACAGAGAGAGAGAGGAGAGAGAGACAGAGAGAGAGTGAGAGAAAGAGAGAGAAAGAGAGAGAGAGAGGTCTGACAGGATTTCTAATAAAAATCTGCATCCTGCATGTTGTTTTTGATTTATCATCATCATAAACAGTCATTGACACAATGGATGGAGTCACCTGTGCTCCATTAGAGCTCTCGCTGAAGCTGAACATGGATTCATCTCTAACAGAACACAGAGGGTCTATGGGAAATGATGGAGGAAGACATGCACGACAGCAGCAAAAATACCTAGTCTAGTATCCTTCAAAATGCTTTCTTTCATTCATTATTTTGGTCTGACTTGTATTTTAAATATTTCTAAGTAAAGGAGAATTTTTTTATTCAATGTTTCCCTCAGATATTCTGCTATATAAAATATTTTAAGGTGAATTTTAACAGACTTATATATTGTTGCTGAGATCATCATATCTTTGATGCAAATAGCATTTCAAGACATCATTCTACATCTTCTTAAACTATACCAGAAGAACATATGGCTATGTCAGCAGTTGGTCAGTTTTAAAGAAAAGAACAGTATGTAATATTGAGACTGGACATGCTTCAGTTCTTGCAATGACTAATACAAAATTTGAAAAACTAGTTTTTCTTTCATTTCAAATACAAACGGTGGTCTAGATCAATTATATTACTTTGGCCTTATACTACATGACTCCAATGCAATAAAAATAAAGTAAAATATTACGTTAATTGTAAAAATTTAATATTTTATTTATATGTTTGGTACAGGGTCTTGCTACGCAGCTTGGACTTGCACTGATCTTCCTGTCTCAGCTACCTCAGTGCTGGGATTATGGGAGTGAACCACCATGCCCAGTTTCAGTGGCTAGCACAACATGCCTAGTATTCCAAAGGAATTCAGGACCTGCATGGCATGTAGTACCCAGGTACTTGCACTTGCCAGACAGGCACTTAGACTGCAGAGCTATCTTCCCAGTTGTATGATTTTTTGTTTTGTTTTGTTTTTTAACACTAGACGCTTAAGACTTTATCACTTGGAAACTCATAAAACTGTATGTGAATATAGTACACTCTTCAAAAGACATATTGAAATAGAATTGTTGGGAAAAGTAGCATATAAACCACAGACATTATAATGTAATTTAAATTAAGTTTATAATGTGAACTAAATAGGTCATGACAAACCACATTTATTGACTTCATGCTTCAAGATTCCTCAGCTTATGAATTGAATGCAGATGGAAGATAATATGATAATGTGGATACCAGCTGGCAAGATGTGAACATATTCAGATATGGCTGCCTAGAATGATTTGGATTAAAATAATCATTAACATACTTTCAAACTAAGAAAAAGGATGTTTGTGAGATAACTGATTTTTGGTAGGTACACAAACTGGCACGGTCATAGATGATATAAATAGTTCTCTTTTATCATTTGATTAAAAATTTTAAAAATGAAGTAAAAATACTATCTTAAGGGGTGCATATATTTCACTTCTACAGGGTAAATTTCAAAATAATAAATTAGTAAATGTTTTCTTGTTCTATCAGTCTTTTTACCTTATAGAGAATATTAAAAATAAAAATAAAACAAGAAACAATAAAAATGGTACAGACTTTCAAAACAAGATGATAGCAAATTAAAAATGCTTATAATATTAAATAATATTATCTTGAAAGTTGTTGCTCAGATTATCTAATTCAGGCATGTAAAATTATTCAAACAATATAAGCACTAAGTGTGCCTTTCAAATAACTAACAAATTAGCAGCACAATTATCTTAGCTGTCTTTTGTTGATGTGTGTGTGTGTGTGTGTGTGTGTGTGTATGTTTGTATATCTTCTTTCTTTTCTCCTTTCTCCACCCAACTTGTTCTCTTGTTCTTTCCTTTAAAAAATAAACATAACAATGAAACTGATTTTCAAAACAGTTTATTAGGACAGTTACAATCATTGATACATTGTATATTGTTGTCTTTGTAGTAGTTATGCAAAGCAGAGGATGTAGACATGACATCCTGTCTGTACAATACTAACACAAAATTTTCTTTTTAATTAACTAAGGGGGGCTAGCTGTATAACAAACTTAACTGCCTTGTACATGCATATATTGTATTCGTATCTTTCTTTCTTCCTTTCCCTTTTTCTTTTCTGTTACTGAGATAGAAAAATTAAAATAATTAGATAAATGAGAAAAAGAATTAAAGCAATACCACAGAAATAATACCTTAAACAATAATCTTTTATTTTTTAATTTTATCCAAACATCTATATTTGAAACATCCCATGAAGCCTGATACAAAAAGAGAATCTCTTGGAAATTGTTAAACTGTCTCTCTATGCAATAGAATATGTAAGATTTTTAGTTTTAACTTTATTTATACTTTCTACATTACAGTTGTTTCATACAACTTTGTTGCCTGTATTGCATTTTCAAAAGAAAATTGATATCTCTCCCATACCAGGTCATAGCTAGACTGTTACAGAAAGTGGCATATTTCAAGAAATGTTACTGCCTTTTATTTCAACCTGCATGAATGTTGTTTATTATCCTTTAACCTCATCTTCTTTCTTATTCGTTACATTCCTCAAGTTTTATTTATTTATTTATTTATTTATTTATTTATTTATTTATGATACCGGAGCTCGAACTCAAGACCTTGCGCATGCCAGGCAGGCCCTTTATGCTAATGAGCTATCTCTCTGGCCCTCCTCAAGCTGTGTTTTAAAGCTGAATTCTAAATTATTTTATTGAATCCGCCCGTTTCTCTGCTCTTCCTGCCTACTGCTCTAATTTATGGATAATTGCATTCTCAGTTCACCCACACTTCTGGTCACCTCATGTTTATTCTGAATTCATCGTCTTAGGCAGAGTAAGCCTGTCTATTTTACCACTGCAGAGAGTAAAGAAAATTTAAAATTTGGGGGACTTTAAAACTGTATCAAAGGGGAATGTATTTCAGCTCTTCTTACTCTGATTTCATGACATTTGTTTTGTGTATAGTAACTTACGATTTATGTTGTAAATATCTTAGTTAAAGGTGAACTCCATAAGATTTGCCTCAGGGTTTTGCTTTCTTTTCTTTCTGTTTGTCTGGGGGACACCAGCCAATAAATGAGTATTAAATAATATAATGTATGGAAACATTTCAGCCTTATGTAGAATGTTGTATAATTAAAGACAAGAATGCCACAGACACGATTTGTTAATATTTCTGTCTCTCTCTTTTTTTTTAAGTATTTGGTACAGGGTCTCACTACGCAGCTCAGACTCTCAGTGATCCTCCTGTTTTCAGCCTCCCCAGCGCTGAGATTGCAGGTGTGCACCACCATTCCCGGGCTCCGTGGCCTGGCCAGGGCGGGGCTTGCACTACATGTGGTGCTGAACATCAAACCCCAGTCCCTGTGCTTGCCTAAGCAGGTGTTTTATTGGTGTCTTTGAATATCTGTGTAAATTTAACTTTTAAAACTTTTATTGGTAGTAAAACAGTGGACAGAATTCACTTTTCAACATACCTAAAATTCTTAGAAGAAATAAAATTTAAACTGCAACAAAAATATAGAAAAAAGAAACTACAGTTTACCAAGCTGTGTCTCTTAACTACATAATGAAATTAAAATTAGTCATATTGGTTTGGCTGCATATGTCCATCAGAAAGTAAGTATACTAAGTGGCTCCCATAGTATATGGTACAAATAGTAATATATTTGTAAAGATTTAATCTGTGCATTTTGTACACCAAAATTTATGATTGTAATATCTTGTATCAAGTAATATTATGCTACCTATGAATAGCTATGCAATGATAAAACATTAGCATTGCTATGATTTTTATTATTCATATACATGTTTCACAAGTGCAATATTACTTTAAGAAATTATAGGCTTGGGCTTTTAAAGAAATAGTATTTAAAATCCAGATGTGTGCTTTCACTACTTTTGAGAAAATAATAACTGCCCTTAACTTCACAATTTAAAAGCTTAATGAGCAGTCATTCTTACTTGCTTAGTTTTAAATATTTCAAAAGTTCTCCAAAACTGAATGTGTACATCTGTCCAATATTGAGCTGACTAAAAGTTAGGGTTATTCATGAAATTTAATTGCCAGTATTTCCTTCAGTGCTTTCTTACTAAAACTCTATACCAACAGATTCTGTAGTATTATAGTATAGTCATAAAATCTCAAACAAGAAAAACAACTTCAGGAACTGCCAGGTAATCACTATATGTTAAATCATAGAGCTGTTGTAGAACATTAATATTACTATATGCTCTTCTGACAAGCATTATCAAAAACTAAAAATCTTAGCTGCCTTTCTTCATGTTACGTTGTAAGTTAAAGACAGAGATGCATATTTCTGTAGTAGATATTTTCTTTATAATAATTATATATAATTAATTACTTTGATAAAACCTATGGTAGTCATAGGTATAATTGGATAGAAAACTATCTTGCTGAAGCATTCGCAATTCTTGACTATACATCTAAAAAATGTTACTGTGAGAAAATATAATGTGATTATATTTGAGTTTAACAATGTGCTATGTTTTTAAAACATAAGTACAAACAAAGTGAAAAGAGTTGAGCCAAAGGTCATGAAAGACTCCAGGGAGGCAAATATAAACTTCTCCTAGGTTTTCTGTACTCATTGACTTGAGGCATTTGGGCTACACAGGGGTCCTCTCACAGGCTGAGCTGTGAGGTAGGCCTGGGTCACAGCAGCAAAACCCTGCCTTCCAATGATGGACATATTCTGGAAAAAGGAGAGTTTATACAATGTAACTATGCTTCCAATTTCAACTCTTTTTCAATCTTAGATTATAGTGTTTGTGTAATTTATCTTTTCATACATAGCATATCTAATTTTCCAAAATTCAGCATAATTATAATAGAGTAATTGACAAAAATTTCCACTCTTGTGCTTAATTAAATAGGAATTTCACTTAGAGCAGACCAAATCACTGTGGAGTTTACTCCTCCCACCAGCAAGAAGTTTGTGGTTAGGTGGTACTGCTTTGTGGAGTCGATTAATGAACTTACCCCTGTCTTTAATAAGAGATTTCTATCAGCACAGTAATTCTGTGTGTGTTCCACTGGAAAAACATGGTGAAGTTCAACAGAGAAGGATATATGTAATCTTCATCTGGTATTCTATAGAATCCTAAGGAAGTAGGCTTTTCTTGCCTCTCACTGACCAAGAACTTTTATAAGATCATCTATAGCAAAAGATTTATGGCAAAGTAGGTAACTTTTTAAACTTTGTGCATGGATATGATAAACAAGATGTGTGTTTCATTCACAATAAAGAAGGGAAAAATGCATAGGTCATTGGCAGTGTCTACCACTAGTAGCCTAGCAGATAGACAAAGTTGATTTGAGTAACTTTTGATAGGTAAATAAACAAAAACTTCTCTCAAAATTTATTTTCTTTTATTGAGAATGAGATGCTACTTTAGAAAAGCACAATATATTGCAATATAAATATAACATTAATTATATTATATATTATATAAATTCTTTGTGGCTTAAAAGACTTCCATTCTTACCAAAGAACTTTGAAATACTCTACACAGGTATATTGTAAGTTTAAATTTTGAATTTCAGAGTAGAAAAGAAAATCAACGAACTGTTGCTTAAATTATATATATTTTTAACATTGTAGTAATCTTAAATCTACTTTCTTTTTTTTTTTTTTTTTTGCAGAACCAGGGCTTGAACTCAGGCCCTTTTGCTTGTTAGGAAAGCACATATTCCACTGAGCCATCTCCCCGGCCCCTTAAAATCTACAATCTTAATGTTCCTTTTTCTATTTTCTACAATGTGAAAACATAAGATTGAAACTTCAGAAAAATAAATATAATATATATATATATATATATATATGTATTCATGAATACTCTACATGTTCATTCATATAGACATTAATTTATGATTAAAATTAAAGATAACTACTGTGTTAAGCAAAATATATTTAAAAATTTAAACGCGGGCCGGCCAAATAGCTCAGTGGATTAAAGCACCTGCAAGTAGGTTTGATTCCCAGGCCTGCAGTGCCAGCCCTGCCCATGGTGTGCACTGAGACAGCAATTGAGACCAGGCATGTTGGCACACATGCTTGCAATCCCAGATCTTGGGAGGTTGTAAACAGGAGGATCAGTATGAGTCTGATGTAGTAGTGAGACCCTGAACACCCTGTAGACTCTTCCCTAAAAAGTCCAAAAAAGGGGCCGGGGAGAGGGCTCATTGGAATAAGCGCTTCCCTGACAAGCACAAGGGCCTGAGTTCAATCCCTGGTTCTGAAAAAAAAAACCAAACAAACAAACAACAAAAAAAACCTTAAAAAATTTAAATGAATCATTAGGATATATTAATAATGAATATGCCATATAAGAGTTTTAAAATTTGATGCAAATGTTTCACTTTAGCATTGTTTTGACTGAGCTTTTTATAATACTATATAATAATAATATTATATTGTTATGCTATTATATAATGTATTTACTCATTCACATAAATTTAAATGCAGTAAGCTTTCTGTAGTAAATTTAGATTATAGTAAACATACTGTAATTTAAAAAATTGATAAGTAGTAATACATTTTATTAAATTGATAGAAATAATGGTAAAGAATATAGCCTTTAAAAAAATTATTTTGTAGGTTATAGTCTTGATAAAACATCATATTTTCATGAATCCTAGACAAATAGTTATATGGTACCATATTTGGTTAGACATGTTAAGAGTCAAATGAACAAACTAAAGAATAATAACTCCAGGTATTGTGTTTAACATGACAATCTATGTAATATTATGATAATGAAGTTGAAAGTCAAAATCAAATAAAGAATGTAAATTTTACTATAATATGAAATGAGAAAGTATAAAAATAAAGACTTCTATAATTGTAGACATAATGGATTTGGGAATGGACATATTTGTTGTTTCACTAATCCTCTGCTCCCAACACAGATGTAAGCCCATCACAAGGGTCAAAGAAAAATTCTCAGCACTGGAGTAGGGTGGCGATGTACTGGAATATGTTGTCTACTCAGACCACCTGCTGAGGTGTTAGCAAGTCAGTGAGTAGGAACTCAGACACTGTGTCACATTCGAAGCCAAGTTTCATCCTCCTGCTGGGGAGGCACGCTACTCCTGCCTGCTGTCTGGATTTGGGTTTTGAGCCATCTTAGCACTGTCAACAGCCCTGGTCGACCAAGAAGCTCCGCCGGGTTGGTAGTCTTATCAGGCCACCCAGGTTGACTTTCTACAACTCTCTGACTTTGTTTTCTGTCTTCTTTTTTCACATCATGCAGTCACTATGAAAATCTTCATAATGATTCTGTAGCCTATACATTTTTTTGTGAAGTGTGGAGTATGACCTGAGTGTTATAAATACTAGTAATTAAGACTTGAATAAAAGAACCTATGATTGCCTTACTCATTGGCTGTTAAATGGAATTTGAGTACTAAGTCTCAGCAAATTGATTCAGCTCATAAATTTTGTTATTCAATAAATTCTGACACCCTGAAAGACACAAATGTGTCTGTTCTATGCTAATTTTGTAGCTTATTCACTAGGATGACCTCTGAAGACTGCTTACTTCAGATTCCTTTCTTTCTTTCTTTCTTTCTTTCTTTCTTTCTTTCTTTCTTTCTTTCTTT
>NDGM011256152.1:9415-43547 GCA_002564305.1 Octomys mimax | reverse complement strand
TAAACAAAAAAGGGGGATACAAATGAATGACCATTTTGTACCTGTATATTCAAAATAGTTAGGTTAGATATACAGTTACTTTCTCTTAATTCAATGAATAGAAAGTTGTACTAATAGCATTTGGACAAGATATCATGTCTGCATCTTGTACTATGAATAACCACTACAAAGGCAACAATATGCAATGTATTAATTATTGAAACTGTCCTACTATCTGGTTTTGAAACTGTCTCATTACTATTTGATTCTCAATGAAATCATTAAATAAAACCCCAACAAATCCACCACATTGAGCCTATCTCTCACAGATGTTGCCACCCATCCCATTTGGTGAGCTTAGCCAACAGAACTGACACTTGCTTTATTATGACCGTTGAAGTGCTGAAGGGATCCCCTGCCCAGGTCTGAAGAGCTCAGAGTCAGTTTTATCTACCGACTCCACTCTATCAGGGGCCGACATGGCGATCCTTTTCTGATGAGTGCCCATAGTAGACTGCCCCATTTGTAGTTTTCTTTCTCCTGGAATTTGCAGTGGAGTAAAATGAAATTCTCTTGTAGTATTCTTCGAGAAGTGGCCAACAACGAAATGGGAGGGCCTTTATAATACTTCCTATTGCAGTTACACCAGTGGAATACTCTCCATTGATAGCTGTCTGTGTTCATGAGGCAAAATACAATTACAGGAAAAAAACTTAAATATGAAAATTTTCATGTTCCATATCAAAATGTGGATAATTATATTCACAGGCAGCACCAAGTATCAGACATAAAATCCCTGCCATTTCTATGCTTAGGCAATAAAGTCCCCACTCAAACTAGACATCATGACTCCTAGTTATAACGTGGTATACCAAGTTCAACTAATCAAGCAAAAGCTTAAATTGTAAAAATCAAGAAGTACAACATATAGGTAAGCAAGTAGAGAAACTGGAGAATCTTTGCCTTTAATTACAGACTTTAGTACAGATGATTTCTCTGCCTTCTTTAAGTGGAAAAGGGAGTTTAATGGAAAACTCACTCATATATGGTAAAAATCAAGTTCGTGAAGATTTTATTGAGAAAAACCAAGACAACTTTCCATTTCTGGTTTTTTAGGGTAGAGCCAAACATAGAGCCTAATACATTAGGGCTACCCAGGAAAGCGAAGGCAACAAACAGACCTTTCAAGTATAATGTTCTTGATAAAAAGACAGAATTCGACTGCTATTTGGGTTTCGCTGTCGTGCGTCTCCCAGCATGACCTTTTGGGATACAGCTCATTAAGCCACTGTATGAAAACGTAAGAAAATCTTTTTATGCAAGTGCTAGGCCCTCCAAATTTTCATCGTCTTGAGTTAACCGCAGTTCTTAATGTCCCATTAGCGCAGGGGAATGTTCAAATTCAGAAACTTATAAGTGAACTCTCGAAAGGAAGGTCTACATCCTATTTGGTTTCTGCTTGTGGGCAAAAGTTCAGACAGTGGTGTATTTTGTCGAAACTGTACTCTGAACACCTTTCCAAATGCATTCAACCACCATGCAGATCGCTGGAAGTGAAATGTAGGCATTATTCTGTAGCACCCATGCCTCTTTTGCAGCCATCAAGAGCAGCGACCTTATGATAAAGCCTTTTCTGCTCCGATCCCTGAAATTCTGCACAGTCCGTGCTCTGGGACAGACACAGCCTTTAGGAAAGGATGACAGCTGTATTGCGTGCCAACTAGGGATGGATCCTGACAAGTCCAGACAAGTGGCAAATGCGCTTGCACCATATCTATGCGACTAGGATTCTGTCAGGTTTTATTTTGTCTCGAGAGATTCATCTGTGACCTAAGGACCAACTTGGGAAGTGATAAATTTATTGAAAGCTGAGATTTTCAACCCAAGAAATTAGTAAACCTTACATAGTTCAGGTTAATGGAAATCTCTTTGATACCCAAATCAATGAACAAAGCCAAGACAGGATATATGGTATCCAACACTGAACTTGGTTGTATATCAATAGCTGAACCATGTAAGGTGGAGAAAGATAAATAATCCACCATTAGATTTATATATACTGTAATATGTGGGGCAGAAATCTTTTCCATAATACAGCTGTGACAACTGTTCTTTCAAATGATTTTACTTTTAAAATTAAAAACCTAATAGCATACTGATTCTCTCATATGAAAAATCCAAAATATAAATATATAAAGAGAAAAATATATATATATATATAAAGAGCAAAATAAAAGTGCCTCATTAAGAAAGACCAAGACAGAATCTGTGGATATGGTATAGGGCTGGGGGAAAAGACAAGGGGAAAGGCTGAGTAGGAAAGGAGTGTAAATTGACTTTAAAAAATAAAGATATGGATATAGATACAGACATAGACTTAGATTCTCCAAGCGTAACACAATCATTATGTGTCACAAACATATGATACATTTTAAAAGAAATTAATAAAACTGAAAAGGTACAGATGCTTCAAAAGATGCACCTTTTATTTTAAAGAGAAAAAAATAACAAGAGCAAAGATAAAACAAAGCAACATAACACAATGCAAATGGTGCAGAATTTCAAAATCAGAGTAGAAAATTAACAACGGTTGTTACATTATGCATTGTCAGATTTCCAGTTATAGGTGTGCAAGATTGACCAAACAGTTAGGGTATAAAATGTAGACTTTGAAAAACTGCATCCTCATAGAAAACACATCTTATCTCCCTATTAATGTAACACATACTACAACAGCTAGAAGCTAAAGTGTTTTATATAAATTCTGACATGATGCTAGCTTTTTAAAACTCCTGATAAAATAATCCTGACATTTCCACCCAACCAGGGGAATGTTGGAATAATTTTTAAAGCATTGATGATGTGGTCAAATTCCTGGAGGCTTTGCCATCCAAAATCACATTTGACAGTTATCGAAGTCCTAAAATGCTGGTAGCTATAAATTAGGAACTTTTATCAGTTTATACATGCTTCCTTGACTATGACATTGTTTTTAGTTACTATAGATGCTCTGGTTTGTGTCTGGGTGTTCCCCCAAAGCCTCATGCAGTCATGGGGACAGACATCTAGAGTTTGTGATTAATTCATGATCCAATGCTGGGATTAAGCCAGTGAGTGCTGCTGGGATTACGGGTATAAGTACTACACTCGTCCTGGGGCAGAAGGCCTGAATGCAATATCAGCAAGGGACAGAGGCCTGCTTGCTGCTGTCACCGATGCTCCTCCCTTTGCTCTTTGCTGTTTTCTGACACCATGAACAGCTGCCCTCTGCCCTGTGCCACTCTGCCTTGGAGCCAGCCGAGTATGGACTGAAACCTCCACCAACTGTGAGCTAAATAAACCTTTCCTTCTTTAATTTTGGACGTTGGGTTTTTTTGTCCCAGCAACAAGAGAAAAATAACCAAGAAAATAAATTTAGTTAACATGTTTTCATATCTGATAGGATAGCCCGATTCTCACTCTTTATCTTTGCTTTTTATTTATCTATTTATGTATTTATTTTGCAGGGTCTCACTATGCAGCTCAGACTCATAGTGATTGTCCTGATCTCTGCCTCCCTGGTGCTGGGATACAGGCGTGTACCACCACACCCAGATTCCATCGCCAGTTCAGTGCACCCGGGGGCGGGGCAAGGGTAACATGTAGTGCCAGGGATCAATCACTGGCCCCTGCTTTTACCTAAGCAAGCACTTAGTATGCTGAGCTATACCACTGGCTCTTATCTTTTTTTAAAGAAATGTTATTAGAGATAAGTGAAAGGACAGTGTTTCTGATAATATAATACAGGGAGAATTACATTAAATAGTCCACTTTCACCTCTTCAAATATCTTTCTATATGGTGAAAAATATCTAAAGCCCATCTCTGTGCTATTACCATTATCTATACTTGCCTCTGTTGCAAAAGAATGCAATAATTTATTTCTGTGTCAGTAGTGTTGGCAAATGGAAACCCTGTACACGTAGGTTCTTCTTGTTAAAATTAATGCATTTGGTACAGGGTCTCACTACACAGCTTGGACTTATAATGATCCTCCTGTCTCAGCCTCCCCACTACTGGGGCTGTAGGTGTCAGCCACCATGCTCAATTTCAGTAGCGGGTACAGTGCTCCCAGCGTCCCAGGGTAGGCCTGGTATGGGCTACCAGAGATCTAACCTGGGTCCTTGCACTTGCCAGGCAGGTGCTTTGACCACTGAGCTAGCTCCCCAGCTCCCTGCATGTGCTCTTATCAGCTGTCCCTGCTCTTATTTGATCTCTGGTGGTCACACAAGTGAATTATTTCTAAGTAGCCCAGACCTTCATCTTTATTAGGTAAGCAAGCATGAAACAGAAACAGAAGGGGGAGAAGTTGGTTTGTCTTCCTTGTTCATGTATTTCATTAATGGTAGGGTTGGCATATTATCATCCAACAAGGCAAGTCTCTTAGGGCTGGAGGTGTAGTTCATGGCTAGAGCACCTAATGAACATGCGTTCCGCCTTGTGTCTAGATGCACCCCCAAAGCCTCATGCAGTAACAGGAGGGCATTTCAGAGATGCCTGGATCTAGTGTATGATGCTGTGCATCATTTTTATTGGTTTTTATTCTCTTTCCAAAAAAACGAATATTAAATGTGTGATGCAGGAATCAAGGATGTATGGTCACTAAATTATTGCACGGATAGATTTGGTATAGTTCTAGGGGGGATAATGGGAAGCTCTTGTGGGTCCTGGTGCTACCTGCCTGAAGGATACGCAGCCTTAAGGATATTACAAGGCACAGGAGGAGGGCTGCTGTGAGGCTTGCTCCATGCTGCCTCATTGCTTGGCTACCCTGTGCCTCCCGTGAACTGTCTCTCCTCTGCAGTGCCCCCTCTTCCCGGCCACTGTGCCTTGAAGCAGGCCATTTTGGTCTGACGCCTCTATAGATTGTGAGCCAAAGTACACTTTTCAACCTCTAACCTTGGGTTCTGGGTATTTTATCTCAACAATAAGAAAAGTAACTAAGGAGGCCCTCTACTCAACTCCCTGCACAAATAAACGAACAATAGAGTTCATCATTGACAAATGAAAATCAGTCCAGTTCTTAATAACATGTTACTTAGCAGTTTTTATATTTGGTACTGGAAGGCGTTTTCAGTTATTTCTGAGTTAAGGTTAATTTGTCACAGGTAGATGGAGAAAATACTATGCAGAATCTTTTTGCTTAGCTGCATGGCCTTGTGTGGGATGGTCCAAACTCACACACGGCTATTTCATGTCAAAAGCAAAAGAGCAATGCAAAGTATCACGCACTGGTCAACAAAAGAAAAGCACATATTTTTATGAGGGATAACAGTTATAATCACCTAGAGTTTTAAGCATAGGTACTTCTAACCTAATAACATAGCTATTCCATATCACTTTTCATGTACTATGAAACACTACAAAGTTTATAGAATACATTTTTGTTCTTTTTCATAGGATGCTCTATAATAAAATCTTGCAATGTATAACTGATAGGATTCTATTATTTTGAAATTTAAAAGCATGAGATTTTTTTTGGTATTGATTTGTACAATATAATCTCATACATTATTCATCACTTCAAAACTTTTGAGAGTACAAATCTAACCAGCGCTACAATTGTGAGTCCATTTTTCGGAGTCTTTTTTTCTCGTATTCAATTTGCTGATGTTGAAATGTCTCATGTTCTACTGGGCACAAATATCCCAAACACCACTTACAGAAATTAAAGGAAAGTGGACCATATTGGAAAGGAATTATTCATTCAATTCAGTGCATGGTAACTTGGCTAATTCCACACGGGAGTCTTAAGTTTAAATAAACTTTCTGTGGCAATCTATTTTCTGAAGACTTTGGCTTTGTTTGAATTCTTTTATACGAGAATATTTTCCTCCATATGTTTATTCTCACAGACAAATACAGGAAAAAGCCCACTTGCTCCTATTGACCTTTCCGCTTAGCAACTATTACTTTTCTTAGCTCAAAGGTAATTCTTTATTCAAGAGGGCCTTATTTAGAACACATGATAGGCATTCAGAGTTTCCAGTAGCCTCTGAACATTGCAGAGTATTTATTTACATTGTATAAAATTAGAGGAAATGAAGGGGTATGCATTTGAACAAGAAGCAATGGCCTAATTGTCTTTATGAAGAAATTTCAGTCAATGTCACTTCAGGGGTGGGGAGGCTCGGATTACAAGCATTTTAAACAATATCCATTTTTTGTTACCTAACAATGAAATATATTATTCTGCTTTCTAAATCAGGCCCAGGCTATGAATTATGAGCTATTTCTAAGAGTACCTGGGATCACAGGCTTAGCAAACCCAGACATGTGGAGTCATCTCCATCAGAGTAGCCCAAAGGAAAATGACTTTAAAAAATATTAAAAGGACTTAAATGCATCTAGTAGAATATCTAGCTGAATAGATGGGTGTGTGCATTTGCACAAAGATCAATATAAGAGGAGATTTAAAAATAGTGTGCAGTAGGATTCAAATAAAATTATTTTTTGATCAGGATAGACATGTTCTTCCCATTGCCTAAAATGTGTTAATATATAAAGAATAATACAGCAGAAAAGAGGTTTCCTATCAGACCATAGGTTCTGAGGAAGGCAATACACCTTCCTGGATTGGCTTTTGCCTTAGTAAAATCAAGTGTGCTCATGACTTGACCTAATGGTCCCTAGGAAGACTTCAACCTCTGAACCAAAAGCAGAAAATTCAGAGTACACCTTCAGGTAGAGGTAAGGAAACCAGAATAAAAAGAGAGACACATTACCTGGTTTTCAGAAGCTCCAGTGGCCAGTTCTATGCCACTGTGTAAGCAGGCACACTGTAAATGGTAAAGTGGCCATTGCTGTAGAAATACTTGCTAACAATGGAAAACGTGGAAACATTGTTCCCCTAAATCTGCATGAAATAAAATTTAAGTCAAGAATGTAAATTTTCAGAGCAGCTGTCTTATAACCAGGGTACAAAAATCTATTCAATTTCTAAATATTCTACAATTAATGTGTTTTTATCAAAAATATGATTTAATTTTTCAACTTAAATTTGATGATTAAAATTGGTATCATTCAGAGTTATCCCTCTGGTGGAGAGCTGACACCACCAAACTAATCATGCCATGCAGCTTAAAAATCAGCTTTCTACCGGTGAATGTTTTCTGATGTCATTGAAATGATTAGAAAGACTTTTAAATCCTCTTTCCAATGCTGCCATGGGCATTTTTTGAGGATATAGGTATTCATATATCATAAAATACATCATGAATGTATGAAAATTTGAATAAATTATTATAACATGGTCAACAAAAAAAGAATAATAAAAAAATTCACTTGAGAGGAAAATGCTGCAATATTCAATTCTCAATATTTTCACATGAAACATGAAAAGAACAATAGCTTTGGCTCAAAAGACAAAAGGACTTTACAGCAATGTATGCAAGTGTCCATTAGGTAAAGTCGATGGTAATTCAAGGCAAAGGAATAAAATATTCTTTAATCAAAGCTAGTTGATGAAGAAGTTTTGCCAATGCTAACATGGTTGCATGCAACCCCATCTTTAAGGAGTTTTAAGAAAAACTGGAAACTTTTAGTGAAATTGATTCCCAGAACAAGCTTGAGTGATCTATGAAACATTCTCATTAAACAAATTTGATTTTCCAATGCAATTGTTAATATGTCTCTTTGGAGACACTTTATCCATAATTTTGCATAAATGTTTATTTGAAATATCTGTTTAATTCACTAAGGCCAGTTAAAAACTACTGAAAAAATAATTATGCTGGGGCATTGTCAGGTATCAGGGCATAGCTCAGGAGTTGGAAATCCACAGTACCAGGGTTACAACCAAAGCTCAGGGAAGATTCCTAGCTCAATAAGTCTTTGAACATAAAGAAGAGCAAGTTTTATAATAAAATATGATTCAAACATACCTCATTGAATACTACACACTTTATAGAACCTGCACTAAACATAAATGGTAACAGCACATATTTACAAAAGTTATTGGTATAAATTAATTTTTGTGTGTTAAATTAAGCTTACCTTCTAAATTGTGCTTTCGTATATTTATATATTATTGAAAGATGAATATAGATGTGTATACGTGAATAACTATAAATAAGAAAAAAACTACAGTGCTTATCTCCTGTCATTTATTTATTTATTTACTTATTTATTTGACACACGGTCTCTCTCTGCAGTTCAGGCTGGCTTTGAACTCACAACGATCCTCTTGCCTCAGCCTCTGAGCGCTGGGATGATAGGCGCGTGCCAGCACTCCCACCCAGCCTTGTGTTGTGTTTTAACAGGAGATCTCTTTTTAAGTTTTTCTTTTATTGCTCTCATGTGGACACATTGAAGATGTTCTTGGAAGCAGGCTTGTTATGATATAGCCATAGACAACTTAAACCTGGTTTTGTGTGCGTTTCATTGCATCAAAGTAGGGAACATTTTAGGTTACGTTGTGTTACAACATCAAGTCGGTGAGGGCAGAACTGTCCTCTCTGAAATAAACATGGACCCATTCGTAATTAATACTTGGTACTTAGCTGTAAAATTATGTGAAGGAAACATTATATTTTGGGATGTGCAATTTGCGTTGCTAATTTGGGATTAATAATCAATTTCTTTTATTGAAATCATTTAATTCATGCCATTTGTAATGTTCTATGCCATCAGGAAATTGACCTATAATTTTCTCCTCTTCTCAGTTGTCCAATGAGTTCTTCCCATTGCTGTCTCCTTTCAAGTTTCCCCCAGGTTCTACTCATTTGTACTACTCTAAAATTGTAGGGGCTGGGGAGATGGTTCAGTGGAATAAGTGCTTCCTTGGCAAGTCCAAGGGTCTGAGTTCAATCCCCGGTTCCGCAAAAATAAATAAATAAATAAATAAAATAAAATTGTAACCCTCCTTTGGCTGTCACAGTACTCTTCATCTTACCTACCTTATCCATTTCACCAAAATAGGAGGCGGAGAGCTTAAAATTAGTTCATCTACCTGATGAACTGGAAAAGAAGGGTTTAGTCAGTCACTGAGACTACATACCACAAGGTGGGCAGGGTGCAGGAAAGTTGGAAAGGATCATGCAGTACCCCAGAGAGAGTAGAACTACAGTTTTGTTACGATCCGTAGAACTGAAGGTTTGAAAAGGAAAAAAAGAGAGGGAGTTGATATCTGGAAAGGTCTTTGGAAGGTCACAACCAGCAAGTGAAGGTCATGGGAAGGTCATAAAAAGCAAAAGCATGAGCTAACCTGAGTTAGTGTTGCTGTCAGAGGGTGTCAGGAGACAGAGACCAGGATGACTTTCATCTCTTTGTTTCTAATATCTTGTCATCTTTACTGACCAACCTCATGAAGAACCCACAATAGAGCCAACTGGTGCCTCCCACCAGTTTCCTGGTTTACCACCAGTGGAAGAATGGAAACTAATATCACTTAGGATTAAAAGGAAAGCACTCAGTTCTCTCTTTTGGGATTTGATTAAAAAAATAAAATAAACTCCCCAACACAGGGTTATAGATCTTGTGTGAGCCTCTGATCCTTTTGAGAAGACGGTGAATATGATAGCATAATAAACCAACCCCTTCCCAAGTATATTCACACTGAAAATAGCAAACAGTTTTAAGTTAGCTTATGTGACACCTTGAGCTTACTCAGATACCAAGCTTAAGAATGCAATAATATTAATAAGATTTATGAATCATCTAGTTTTCTTCTCATAAGGTTAGAAAGATCAGAGCAAAAGCGTGTCACACAATGGGTGTTCTTGGGCTAATTAGCAAGTTGTCTGGAAAATCCCCAGGTGTGGAGTGGCTGCCCTGTGCTGGGATTTCCATCCAGCAGCTACATTAAGAGGAAAGGTACGGCCGGCCAAATAGCTCAGTGGATTAAAACACCTGCGAGCAGGCGCAGGGGCTGCAGGTTCAATCCCCGGACCTGCCATGCTGGCCTTGCCCCAGGGCACGCTGAGATGGCAATTGAGACTGAGTGTGTTGGCGTGCACCTGTAATCTCAGATCTTGGGAGGCTGTAAACAGGAAGATCATTACCAGTCTGATCTAGTAGTGAGACCCAGAACACCCTGTAGACCCTTCCCTAAAATAAAAAATAAAAGGAAAGGTCATTTATGAGAACTTCATTCTAGAAAGACATCTAGAAGACTTCCAAATGTTAAATTAGGGTAATAGTCAACTAACACTGTGAAGTGATTTCGCTATTCAAACTAATTTCATTCATTGTAACTACAGGCCAAAGATATACTTCAAGTTCAATATCATTTGCTGTATAGCCAACTTTTTCTGTTGCAAGCATTTTCAGGAATAACCAGCAAGTGTGCTGAGTTAGGTATAGGGCTTTTTAAAAGGCAAAGCCATCCATATTTTGGAAAACTGTCGAGATGATTTTGTGTCATGGAAACACAGTGAACAACGCTTCATTAAGGACATACCCAACTATGCCCCCAAGAGCGTGTGCCTCTTGATCAGGCCCTAGGGAAGGCTGCAACCTGGACGGCAACGTAGCTATCAACCTGACACAGGAATGAGTCTGTTGATATTAGCCTGGCTAATCATTTTGCTAATTGGACAGCCAGTTGGGCCACAGTGCAAAGTCAGATCGGTTTTCACTTTAACTACTCACACAGATGATATTTGACTCAAATGCATTACTTTATATCAACACAGTGAATAGCTGTAAAAATAATACCACGTGTGCTGCTGCCTCCTTTTAATAAGTGTCTTCCTCAATTTTCCCTGTTACAATAGAGATTTTAACAGAAAACAAAATTAAAAGGTTATTTCATGGATATCAGTGGAAAATGCACCCATAGGATTTTTGGCAGTAAACCTAGCCATGGGGGCAGCACCTAAAATAACTGGTTTGTTAGTTGTGTTCATTCTAAGAAACCCCAATCAGGCTGATCTACCTCTGATTTCCTATTTAAGAAGCACTGGTGTTCATCCCCTCTGCTTCCTTCATACCTAGAATACGGTCCCATCTTCCCTCAAAATCATGTTTTGAAGTGAAAGAGCTCTCTCCATTTTTTAAGATTTTGGCTGGCTAGATGCTGGGAGAGGTTTTTATGTAGTAGATGAAATGCACGGTAATTGTAAATGTGGTTGAGCAGTGCACAGAGCTTAATCGAGTACATAGCACATCATGAAGCACTAAATTACTGAATTTTGTTTCGGTGTCCTTTCTGTTACTGATCAAAGGAAAGATTGAGAACCTGCCCACATGGTGGTGATGGATCAGCGATTAAAGCCGGTATATCATGCGCTAGCTGTGTAAGATGCCCACAAAAACAAGGAATGCCACAGGGGTCTTACAGAAAACAATCAGAAACATTTTCCATATTTTCTGATCATGTGAACTGCAACAGCGGAATTAGCAAGAGTTTGTCCCTACAGCACAAGTTTTAAAACTGGGAACACGTGTTTGCTAACATTCAGAAAAGTACTAAAGAAAGTTACGCCCTCATAAATTAATTATTACCAATTAATAGCTTATTGCACCTACAGTTAGGTAAACTACCATGTTTTGGGAAATAAATTACTCTAGAAAATGTATATTCTTTAAATTTCTTTATAGCAGAATTGTTTAGCATGTTTAGTCTTGCAGTATTTTGACTGTTCATCGTCTTACTTTGTAATAGGATTTAAATTAGTGATCAAAATTCCTGCTTCACCAAAATTTTATGTAAGATCTGGAAATGGATATACTGTATTTCAGTTGCATTAACCTATTTAATACCAACTGGAATGTAAATTAACAGTGAAAGAATTATGGAAATAAAGTGTTTCTGTCCTCATTAGTCCTCACACTGTAAAGAAAAAAAACTCCTCATGGAAAAATATATTCTTCTGAAGAATGATTCATAGTGGGGCCGGCGAGATAGCTCAGTGGACTAAAGCACCTGCTTAGGCAAGCAAATACAAGCTCGGGGACCACAGTTTGATCCCCGGCACCACATGCTATGCCACCAGTGCAGGCTGAGCTGGCCACCAAGTCCAGCGTTGGTGGCACATGACTGTAATCGCAGTGCTGGGGAGGCTGAAAACAGGAGGATCAATGTGAGTCTGAACTGCATAGTGAGACCCTGTAACAACCAAATACATGTAAGAAAAAAAAAAAGAACACTTCATTGTGAATATGCACAGTGGGTTGGGCTAAAGAACGCCTTAGTAAGTTGTTCTATGAGATTCTTTAATAAGTAAGTGAAAATAATTCATATCATACAATATATCTTTTTTAAATCAAAAATGTTCTACCACCCTACTTCTATGACTTCTTTTTCATTTTTTTTTCCTGTCTGGATTTTCTTCTATTTCAATATTCCTGCCATTTCTCAGTCTGTCTACATGAGTGCAGATTCTATTCTCAAAGGTTTGATTCTCCTCCTCCAATGACAGCCCTTCCTCTTTTCCTCTCACCTCCCGCCATTAAAGCTGTAAGAAGTTTCTGCCCCTCAGTCAGGGAACCCCAGGTCCCCCAAACAAAGTCGTCTACCTGTAAGGCTGCCTCAAAGGACCCACTTTCCTTCCTTAAAAACCTTCCCAGGAGCCACACAGTCTTTCCTCTAGGAATCTGTTTTGCCCAGAACAATACTTTCAGATAAGAAGTCATCAATAAGTTATCAATATATGTTATGATGAACACATATGGGACAAATTTTCAAATTCTAAAATTACTTTTTATGTAAATTTATTTTATTTTATTTTTTGCTGTACCAGGGATTGAACTCAGGACCCTGCGCTTGCCAGGCAAGCGCTAATTCTACTGAGCTATCTCCCTGGCACTATGTTATTTTATACTACTTACGTAATACACATGATGTGTCTCATAAAATTCATATTTTATATACAACAGACCATAGTAGAGTTGTTTTCCTTGTCATGTCCAGGTCTACAGAATAATACTCTTTGTGCAATTTTTATGAAAGCATCAAATGTTGTATATTGCCACTTAGTAAATCAAAGGACTAAATTTAAAATACATATAAATAGACATCAAGTAAAATTTTGTACTTTATTGACTTCAATAGCTTTATGTGTTAAAATAAAATGTTTATTATAAACATCAAGGACAGAATATATATATATATATATTTTTAATTTCTTTATTCTTAGTAACACCATTGATGTTATTTATGCCTAATCAAATTATTGAACAAGTGGCATAATAATTCAAGATTGCTGCTGAATGATGTTTACAATAATATTATTACTTTTTTCTAAAAAGTTATTATATTTATGCTAATTTATAATAGATGAAAAACTTCATGCTTCTTTGAGATAATGTGATTGACATTATTTAGGCAGGTAATATCCTGGCATCCAAGAATAGATTCTCTTATGGGTAGCTCAGTTTGTGTTTAGTTAGAGCAAGAAGTACTAAAATCAAACAAGTCGATTAACAGAAATTTTTAATGTATTTAATACAGGGTCTCACTATGTAGATTAGACGAGTAGTCATTCTCCTGTTTTCAGCCTCCCAAGTGCTGGGATTACAGGCGTGCTCCATCACGCCTGATCTTAATCTCTGTCGTAGCGTGCCCCGGTGGCGGAGACGGCACAGCAGGCCGGGCAATGAACCTTTAGCTTCTGCGTCTGTCTAAGCAGGCGCGTTAATCCGCTGAGCTAGCTGGCCAGCTCGATTAACAGATTCTTGTTCAAATATACTAAGAATTTACTGGAAGCTTGCCGTGACTCCCAAGATGCAATGTGAGCCAGCATTCATTTATTAATGCCCTTCCCTATGCATCTTGGCCCATCCACACGTCCTTTTTTTATATTATCTCTTTATTATATCTTTTGCACACTAAAATTTTGTTCTTTTTTCAACCTTGAATCTCAAAGTTGATCGTTTAGCCACGTGTGGCCATCAACACAAATACCATATTTTCGAAAACTATTCCTGGGTGGGGTGATAGCTCAGCGGCATAAGCACCTACCTGGCAAGTGCAAGGTCCCGAGGTCGATGCCTGGTACCGAAAAATTCTTCCCTAAAGACACATATAAGCAGTATCCTGAAGCCCTTGCTTTGTAAATCTCTCTATTATGCATGCCTAGTCACATTTACCACCACTGACAATTAACTTGTTTTTATTTTCTGATCTGATAGAGTATGAAGAAACTGGAATTGCCATAATAGCAAGCTCCTTATTGGAGGTCCTAGTTATTTTCTTCACTGCCTAGAAGGGTATTATTCTAGGTGAATGTCAGTTGCATCTTTTATCTTTATGTCCTTAGGATAAAAATAGCAACTGAAAGTAGATACAAGTTACTTAGATGTGGACTGTGGGGTATGACTTTGTTCCAACACATATAACAAAAGCCAGTAACACATCATCCACAATTGCGGTTAGATGTAAGTGGAAAAAGAAGAAAATTCCTTTTTAGCACCTACTTCAAATATTGAATGGGAAAGCACCAAACTGTGACTACTTACTATAATTTGGTTGAAACTGATCCGATGTGGATTTGAGGTGCATTAGAGGTGTTTGGAGTCAAAGACAAGGGTCTGTAAAGATAATATATTATTCTTACTTCCGCGGCTTCCCTAAAATTGAAACTGTGTTCTCTGTGATCCTCCCCTGGGGAAGGAGACTGGCTCTGAATGGGGGTCTGCCTGCGTTTGATTGTTCAGCTGCGTATCGACTGCCGTGGGTTCAGCAGAGGTCTCTGCCATTTTGCATTCAATCCTCCAGAAAACCACCACCCAAATATCCTACAACAGAGATCAGGCTTCGGTTTAAGTGCTACTCCCCTTCCCATACTTATGTTCTAGTCATTTAGAAACGTGTGATTAAAAACCATTATGTGCCCTAACAGATGTGACCTTAGAGAGTCTACTAAGGTTAAGGAAAAAAAAAAAAGGTGCAAAGCAATAGTGGTTAGACTAACACCAGGAACGTATTATATGAGCTGAACCACACTGAACAACTTCTCATTGATTACTACCTTCTGTTTCAAGAAAAATACCACAGGGTTTAAGAATGAGTCGCAATGTTCTTGCCTCAGTGCCCCCCTCCCCATCTCTCTGCTCATTCTGCTCTAATGAGGGAGAAATAAAACTTCGATGGTTGCTGAATTTTAAAAGTTCTTCGCTGGATAGAGGAATGATTGGATTGGAACATCTTCCTTTCCTTTTCTTTCAGATAATCTAATCCATGTGCCCAGAAAAGAGAAAACAAAATCAAACCGTGGCAACCGGTCAGAAAATGAGATACTCTTGTTTGAAAATCTTCTATAAATACTAAAAGATGTTTAGTAATCTTAAGAAACAAGCCGGCTACCTTTTATTAAGCGTATGGTTCCCGTTGACTGGCAGGCTCGCAAATTTCCTGGAGAGTTCACGAATGCATCTCAATGTCTTTGTACTCCATGTGGTTTTCTTTCCCTTGTTCACTAATACACCACTACTGGGCTGCTAATGACTGAACATACAGTGTAAACTGTCCATTCAATACTTTTCTGGCGTTCATTTAATAATCTTTGTGAACTGTAAAGATTGGGAGATGACTCAGCTCTTCTTCCCAGTCATGTTTCTTTGTCTGTGATAAAGCCAGTAATATAAATTCACAAGACATTTTCTGAGCTAGGGATGAGTCTCTCCTTGTAGAAGTTGGACTGCTGAATCTGGTTTTAGTGGTAATAGGCACAGGTCATAATCTAGTTGCCTGAAAAAGTCTATCACTGATGCACCAATGTGCTTTATTAATATTTGTAGCAAAAGTAAAATGATCTATTTTCTCCTGCAATGAGCAGGCTTACACATGTGGTCCTCACTTTGATGTTACTTGTTCTCCATGTGGATTTAAATTAGTTATAGATATTTTAAGCAACAGGATTATATAATAGGACTATTGTATATTGGAAAAGTTAACTGGAATTCCCTTGAGTTGTAAGGAATGTAATGTAAATAAAAGTAATCATATTACAGTTAAGGTCTTATAAATTGCATGATGTTTTATTAAAATAGTCACAGTTTATAGATATCAACAAGTAAAAAGATTATAATAAAAATCAACTGCTAAGGTTAAAAACAGAGATTATGTCAGTGGCTTCAATTATATCCTCTGTAACAAGAGGAATGAAAAAAATACCCAACTCTTGCAATTGAAATAATTTGTTGTTTGAAATCAGCCCCAGGCAGATAGTTGTCAGCTTGCCCTAATATCAATCCATTCAAAAAATTATGCTAGAATGTGTCGAAAAAGTGATTTCTTACTGTGAGTAAGTCAAATGGCATGTGGTGTAGCTTTGAGGATTGGAACAGTGGATATCAGAAGGGCAAAAATCAGCAAGGTGTGGAAAAGCACAATCCTTCTTCTCTGCCTCAGAAGAAGGCTCTGGCAGAGCTGAGGGGTATAGTTCAGGTTAGACTGAAAACATTTGATGATTTAGTTAGGTCTATTTACTTTTACTTTTCAACTGAACTGAGAATTAAGAGTTCCTCAAACAGGAAACAGAAACATATGAAGGAGCACAAACGATGTCTTAAAAACAGGTAGCTGAAGAGTGATTTCCAAATTAGCAAGTTCAGGGTGGCCCCTTCCGTAAGCTTTCTAGACCTCCACCTCCATCTTCCCTTGGGAGTTCAGTAGGAGCTTGCAAAGAATCATGGGTTCAGAATGTGGCACAGTAAATACATGGTAGTGACTGTGTCTAGAAAAGATTCAGAGAAATGCAAAGGTGTCAAGGGTACCTTTGTAACACAGGTAAACAAGTGACATCAAAAATATTTTAGGGCTGAGGAAATAGCTCAGAGGTCTAAGCGCCTGCCTGGCAGGAGCAAGGATCCAGGTTCGATCCCGTGCGAGTCAGCCACTGAAACTGGGTGTGGTAGTGCATGCCTGTGATCCCAGAGCTGGGGAGGGTGAGACATGAGGATCACTAAGAGTCCGAGCTGCGTAGTGAGACTCTGTACTAAAGAAAAAATGATATAAAGAAAAAATGATTTTTCTTAGAAATCATTTTAAAGCCAAAGAGTAGACTTGGGGTGGAAAACACACCAAGGCCCTGAGTAACTTCTTTATATTTTAGACCCACCAGTACTAACATGGAAGGCTAACACAGACGTGAAGTTAGAAGATGTTGTCCTTAACCCAGGTAGACAGAAATTCATTCTTGGACACCTTCCATGTAAGAACTACAACTCTTGTTACTAGATTTGTGTTTCCTTTCTAAGGCACATAGAAGCTTTTTTGTAGGTCTGGAATTGTGCTTAATAACGAAGCCTCATCTGACTTGAAGAAAAGAGAGTGTAATGAGAAATGGGAAAAACAAAAGAAGATAATAGGTAAGATGTTTGTAGCTAAAGAAGCTGTGGCCTAAAAGTTGTCTTTCTTTCAACTGTTCTCTAGTAACCAACAGGTTACTTCTCCTGTTTGAAGCTTGGTTTCTTTATGTTTAAATGGTAAAAACAATCATGACGGAGAAAACTGTTGACCAAACCTCATGCAGCGAAGCCCACAAGAAGCTCGATGCAATGTCTAGAACACAAAGGAATCTCAAAATCCTGGGTTTTGTCAAGTTCCTTTGGAAATTTGTAGATTATTAAATTTGCAATGAAGGCCAATAGTCAGATTATTCATGTCCCCGAGATTAAGACACATACAGAGAGAGCAAGAAAAAAAAGATGACAGCGTAGCTTGTCCGTGTGTGCCAATAAAACCTTCCCACACTCTGTGGTCACAGAAGTCAAAGAGAAAAACCGCAGCGTGGGCTTCTTTGTTCCTCTCCAGCCCTGCCAGCCTTGACTGTACGGCTTTCAGAAAACACTGGTTTAGATATGGGGAAACCTCTCTGTGTAGAGGCAGCTGCTAAAGAACTACATGATTGTCATATTAGTAAGCGCATGTGAGCTTGAGAACACATTACAAATGTATTTCTTCCCATTCTGTTTTCTAGGACTTAACTAACTAGCATTGTTGTTGTTGTTGTTGTGTTGTTGTTACAAATGGCAGCAAGATTGATTTTACACAATGATAATTGCCCTAAACCTCTGGCTCGCTGCGAGCAGAGTTAGAATATTCTTGACTTCTGATCTCACACGGTTTTGAACAATGACACTCTTGTGCTTAAATCAATTTGATGATCTTTAATCATAATTTTCTCAAATAATTATACTTCAATTGATACATCATTTTACAAGCTATATAATATTATTAATAAAGATTCGGCGCACCTATTGACATCCTTATATGTCACTTAGGATACATGCATGTTAGACTCAAGTGCAATTTAGAACTTAAGCCTTTGTTCTTACTAAAGAGGTGACACTTCTTATGCTTCTTATGATGACACTTAGATATGTGACAATTACACCTGCAGCCACCTCTGACTGTATTAACTTCAGGGAGTGAAAGGGGACAGAAGTAAACACTGATTTTTGGAAGACATGCAGCAACTTGCAGAAATAAAGGTATTTTGCTGTTTTCACTTTTTCTGCTCTGGTATGTTTTAGTTAAATGCAGAGATGTTTTTTTTAAAAAAGATGGGAATTTGGTTCTTCAGATTGAGAATTCATTTAGGAAAATTGCTATGCTTGTTTTAGGAAACTGTGCATTGATAAAGAAGCATTCCGGGCCCAAATTATTAAATAATTCTCTGTTGTTTAAAGTTAATGTATCATTACATAACATTCAATTATTACGAGATAAACTATCACAGCTCTTAAATTTTATGAATAAATCCAAGTTCAGATTTCCTCACATATGGTATTCAGTACAGTAAGTATTGTTTGGAAATACTGTTCAGAACATCTGTTTAAAATAGTTCATATATATATATAAATTAAAATATTTAACAGCCATGAAAGGACCAGGTATGGGGACTTAAATTATTTTGTTCTTTAAATACAGAAGTAAATTGAACTGATTATAATATTTCATGCATTTTGATGTAACAAATGACTTCATGGGCTATAGCAGGAAACCAAGCTAATTTTCCATCAATTGAACTGTCGAAGATTGTTCTACTGTAATATTTTGGTTTTAGGGCATTAGGGCTTATTTCTGCAGAGTCCTGGAGTAGAAGCATTCAGTTTTGACATGGTCATTCATTTCTGTCTCAAGGCCTAGGTACATTTTAATAGATGGGATGAGAGAGAAAGGGCTATTTTGTCTCTGAAGAAATTGCTAAACCAGATGTTGAAAACAGAGGAGAAATTTTAAAATTTCTCTGAAAGGAACTATCCAGCGAATTAAAATCGGACATCCAGTCCTAACAAAGCCTCCAAGCAGATAGCTTTGGGGCCCTCTGGCCACTTCTTTACTCTTCTACGAGGTGACTTTTTCAGGTCATTTCTTACTGTATATTTTTGGAGGATTTGTGTTAGAAACAGGCAGATCCCCATCTGCCCCACTGATCAAAGGCTTCCACCTCCAAAATTCCTCCTTGAAACAAGGGTCAATGTTGGGTTTAACTCAGAGAAATGAATTGCAGATTTTTAGTGCATTTGGATTTTTAGAAGAATTTAGCCGCATAATATTTAGGTAAAATAAAAATAATTATGTAGTATTATAATTAGTCCCTAAATCACTATATTTCCCCCCTTTGGTTCATAGCAGAGCAAACAAATAGTACTGCCAAACTTCAAAGGCATCCTTAAAGTCTTCAATCTGTCTGAGTAAACAAAAATGTTTCTAAAATGCTATTCACAGGTAATGAGATGGCTCTGAACACCTGAGTTTATTTTCAACAGGGATAAGACATTTTAAAACAAAGTCTGCGCGACTGAAATTAAGCAAATTTTCTTCACTGTGAAAAATTTCAATCTAGCCTAACCTCAGAAAGATTTTTATTGGAAGTTGAAAATCCCAAAGCTCAGACAATGAGGTGGACTTCTGAGTTTTGAAGGTGGGAATGCTGCTGACCTTTCCCAGCATTCCGAGAGAGGGCAGTAGAAGCCCACAGATGGGTGTAGCAGCAAAGCTGGGACACAGAACCCCAGAATACAAGTCTCTGAAGAGAAACCTGTCTTAACACAGCTACCTCAGGAAAGGGGGAATTATTGCACTTAATTAAAGCGTATTGACACCACATGTAGCCTTCAATCCCACCTCTTTATTGATTCATTAATGATAAAAAAAATCAGAGGCTAGTAAAGACAATATTCTGCTCAGAGTCTGCAGCTTCACCAGTATGTATTAACCTTATTAAAAAAATACAGCTAGACAGAAAGCTAGTTAGCAAACAAAAGTCTTGCAAATGTGACAACTTATTATCTTTATAACTCAAAGAAATGTCATTGGACTGCTTTGCAAAATCTTCTTTGAGCGACAGATTGTATTTTTTTATGTAATCTCTTCAAATTTTCAAACGATAAAAAATTTTACTTTTTTTTTTGCTAGTACAGATTTTGGGAAATCACTGAAATATAAATAGGAATATGACTATTGCATATCTAATTCTTCCATTCCTTAAAGTTCTTGAGTGCTGAATAAAATCTATCCATTTGTCTTGAGAGTAATACTTTGTCATGACTTGGATATCTATTTTAAAAAATATAAGGCTTAACCATGCCTTTATGGAGAACATAGTACAAAAATTTGTTTTTAAGAAACATTTTAGGGCTAGAGAGAGAGAGTTCGGCAGTCTAAGCTCCTCCCTGTTGAGTGTAAGGACCCGGGTTCGATCTCGGGTGCCACATGCCGTACTGGTCCTGGAACCCTAGGCATGCTGCACCAACTACTGAAACATGGCATAGTGGCTCTCACCTGTAATCCCAGCCCTGGGGAGGCTGAGACATGAGGCTCATTGAGTCTGAATTGTGTAGCAAGACCCTGTACCAAGCAAATAATTAAAATGAAAGGTTAAAAATGAAAGAAACATTTTAATGCTTTCTATTCTTTATTCCCTTTGTGTGTTACATTTCTATTTGTTTTTGTTTTCTAATTGGGTTTTTAATTTTGCATTATTCTGAACTACCCTTGCAGGCAGAAGTATATATCATCAGTACATTAGCATTGTTCTAGAATTAATATTTCAATCTGTATTTTCTCTCATGTGTTAAGTAGATTAGTTCTTATTAGTTTTAGAGATTATAGCATTTTATTTAAAATATCTTTACATCATCTGATTATGGAATAAAAAATAATAATGGAAAATTTAGAAAATACACTTTCTGATCACATTTTTTTAGAATATACAAAACAATATAAAATAAATATTCAATCTTCTACCTCCTGGATATGTTCTATCATTCTGTTGTTATATTTGCCTTCATTTTCATATGTGTATAGGATATTTTTTCATCTTTTCACATATATGAACATTATAGTAGGTACAAATTTCCTACATGTTAATATATGTATATATGCATTGAATTATACCAACTTAGAATTATAATTTGTCTAATTCACCTAGCATGCTTTTATGCTTTTTTAGGTCTTTAGTTTAACACCATCAGCTTTTTAATGACTATGAACCTGTTGCACCAGATGACTTTACCATGATTTGTTTGCTTTTACCATATTCAGTGCACGACTGGTACATCTGAACCATCAGCTACCTATGTGCTGAAGCTGAATCCAAAGTCAAAAGTGTTTCATGACATCGTGTCCATCTTGCCTTGAACATTCCATCTTTAAAATCAGATCCATGTCTGGTCTAAACAAATAGCTTCTAACTCCAGGAAGAAAGCCTTAAATGTTAAGCAAAAGCACTATTATTTTTAGAATGAGACACATATTTTAATGACTATTTCCATTGCACAAATAAAGAAAGGATGCAGTTGAGTCTCTTCTTCACATGCCTATTATAGTTGAATGTTTTTGCGTATGCTGAAATCATCTTGGTCCTTTTGTTAAAGTAAGATAGACTTTAGAATGATGCCATTCAAAAATGTTTATTCACAGGCCAACAAGATAGCTCAGTGAACTAAAGTGCTTGCTTAGGCAAGTGCAGGAACCACAGTTCCATAGCCGGCGCCGTGTGCCCCACCATCCCCACCTCCTGAGCATGCTGAGCCAGCCAGAGTCCAGGCGTGGTGGTGTACCCCTGTAATCCCAGCACTGGGGAGGCTGAAAGCAGGAGGATTACTACAAGTCCAAGCTGCATAGTAAGACCCTGCAACAACCAAATGCATGAAAAATAATGACAATAATGAGTAAAAAAGTACTCACTCAAAAGCATTTTCAGATATCTTTTCTGATGCTATATAGAACTCAAAATATAAATTACATATTTTATTATGTGATGTCTTTAGCAACTCTAATTGAATACTGGGTGCAAAATATTGAAAGCTTTTACAAAGTTGGTGAAAACTGATTCAAGAAAAGACTTTTCTTGGGGAAAATGTTCCCAGCCCCTAATTGCTCTCCTTAAATCTTATTTTTTTTTTCAATTGTTATTTTTCAGTTTATAACATCTCTGAGCTGATTCATTTTATCACATTTGTAGGAAAAAAATTTATCTGGCTTGAAAGATTAAATACAGAACAAGCGCAGAATTAATTGCATACAGCTAATAATTGTCCTTGATGTATTTTAAATACTTAACATATCCAGACATATAACTAAATGACTATTGGGGGCTGGGGATTTGGCTCAGTGGTAGAATGCTTGCCTAGCAAACTGCAAGCCCTGGGTTCCGTGCTTGGTACCAAAACCAAGCAAACAAAAACCTCCCCTAAAGAACAATTCAACCAAAAAAAAAATTATAGTAAAATCAAAAATGACCAAAAGAATAAATAAACAAACAAGGCAACTAAATAACTACTAATTTCTTTAGGTTTCATAGACTTACATCATAGATTTAAGTGGCCTTTTACTTTTTCTTGAGCAAAAAAAGAAAATCAAGGTTTCTATGCTAAAGAAATATATATGAAAAAGTTTTAAATGTGTTGAAATAGTGGTATCATTGCTCAAATTCTTCGACCGCACTGACACAACAAGTTGCAGACTGACACCAAGTTTTTTGGCGCGTTCCTCAATATTCCTCCTACCACAATTCAGTGCGTTCTCTTCTCCTTATATGTGTGAGTCTATGTGATTGCACGCAGAGTGACCAAAATGCAAGTATGTTATATGTAAGTGTAATGTATGCATGCAAATACACACCGGCACACATGCAGTATGTGTGTATACAGAGAGAGAGAGGTCCTATCCACACACAGAGCACACCCGTGAGAAAATAGAGACAGACTATATAATGAAAACACCTAACTGCATACATATTGAAATATTTTCAGCTCGTATAATTAGTCAAAGAAAAATAAATAATGTCTTTAAGAATCCTACATTTCTTTACACTCTGGCCTATGGATTATTTTTAAACAAAGAAACGTTTGGAGCCTTAATCACAGCTCTGAGTAAACGAAAGCGTTCCTGTACATTTGGATTTCACAGGTTTTGTATTTCACACTGGGAGTCAGGCTTTCACAGTTTTTTAACTACCTTAAAACCTTGTTAACTTTCAGTTGAAATTGCTGTTTAACAATGTCATGTTCTTGTGGGAATACAGGATCTTTCAGAAAGCAGTTTTGAAGAACTTGGTTTCCAAAGCAATCTAAATCCAAATCTGGGTGAAGAAAGTCCTTGCTGGGAGGAAGCAGCACTGAGTTGTAGGGCAAAGTACCTTTAGAAAAATAAAAAAAAAGTGATGGAACAGAATAAAGACAAGTTTTCTCTAAAAAAGAATTAGCCAGTGACTGAGAATGTTTTGCTCTTTGAGAACAGCAAGGGCCAGCTCAGCTGCTTCCTACAACAGGGCACAACAGCTTGTAGTATCTACTCTCTGCTTCCTAGGAAGGCCAGAGGAGTTGATTCCCTGGGTAGTGGTTGCCCATTACCTGGTGCTTCGCAGTAGAGTTGTATGTAGGAAAGAATGCAATTCCCAGCCATCAGAGTCAGCCTGCAGCTGTGAGCTGTATTGTAGTGTTGAAGGCTTTAATTTTAAGTGAAAATGCAAAGCCAAGCTGAGAACCACCTGAGGATTCCAGCAGTCAGCAGGTAAGGGAAAGGGCTCCAGAGGTTTCACTTTGAAGTCCACTGAACGGAAGAACAAAATGAAAATGAAGTCTGAAAAGGACTCAGAGCAATTAAGGGTTTGAGAATAGACATTTAGATTTTCTGTATGAAATATCCTGGGCTACACAGATGTTGTTTATAGTTTTTTTTTTTTTTTTCTTTAAGGAGCATGTTGTACTTTTTGTCCTCTAAGCCATTTCTTTCTAAAGCAGCATTTATTAATCTGAGTAAACGCTGGCAATGTCTGCAGTCGCTCTTGGCTGTCGCCTCTTGAGGAGAAGACAGCACTGGAATCTGGTGGACAGAGGCCAAGGGCATTTGGAAACAAAGCACTGGACAGACCCACTAGAGCACATGTCCAGGGCAAGACGTTGCAGACCCAAGTTTGAGAGATCCTGGTTTAAGCCCATTTCTCAGATCGTGAGTATTTCTCTCAATGAACAGTAGCTAAATAATTGCAGAGGTTATGTTCAAGTGGACATAGGTTCCCTTTCATCAGCACATTCAACTGGCACACAAATTCTTAGAATTAGCATTAAGACCATGACAAAGGCGAGATGGTCTGACCTCAGGAGCAGTCATAACTGCTGTCATTTTTCAATTCTGTGTGTGTGGGGTTTTTTTCAGAATTCTGCTGTTCACTCTGAAAATATTTGCCTTCAACCCAAAAAAAGAAGCAGAGATCTAGAATGCAATTTTACCTAAACAATATAGGAACTAAAATAATAGACAAGTCAAATTGAGAAGTATCAAAAATAACTGTAGAAATGAAATATTGGCATATCTGGGGGCCTGGTTAGGATCTATGAATCTCACATACTGCACTATAGTGCTAAAGGCATTTGGTTTGTCTGGAGTGGTGCTCTGCCAGGTTTTCCGCTCCTAGAAAGATTCCTAGAGCTCTATGAAACAGACGTTCTGAGGTGTGACATTGTCAAATGAAGACAAAAGGCTTCCAAGGGGCCGGTGCTGCCTGAGAAGGCACTTACTTTCCATCTCCGAATGCAGCCCTGCCTGCGATGAAGTCTGTTTTTCCTAAACTTGGCAGCAGCTGCCCGGTGAAATTTGGTCTTTGCCGGAAGTCTTAGCTACAGTGGTGGCAAGGGTTAATATTAAACCCACCAGAGCATTTTGCACAATCTCCCAGGAGATCTCTCAATGGGCTTCTACTGCCACTGGAAATAATGGCTCGCAGCTGCAGCAACCCGTGGTAACACTTGATATTCCCGTCGCAAACAGGCCGGCGCTTTCAGTGGAAATGAGAAAATCACTAACGCCGCGCTGTGCATTTGTGCCCAAGGTCAAAGTTCCTCAGCCACAGCCTACAATGACCCGGCCCAACAGCCAGCCTCCCTTCCTTCTGGATGGGTTCATTATCACCGCTTTTTCTGAAACACATACACGGGCACACAGGTGCACAGGTAAAAGCCAATAAAGAAGCCTTAGAGAAATGAATATCCGGGTGTAAAGGGAACTGGTATCTGTTTTTCAAGGAGCACTTTTCATCTACCTTAAGAGAATCGAGAGTTATTCTTTCAAGGTTGGGATTGGAATGCACTCAAATGTTCATCCATTCTCAGCACCTCCGTGTCTCTTGGTCCGTTGGCTGAGCGCTCACTTTGATCGGTGTTGATGTCACCTCTTGGGATAAGCCTTTTCATATCAGCAACAACTGATAAAAATGAAATTGCCTGTAAGGAAATATGACATAATCATGATTTAAAGAAACTGCCAGGGACCCCATAGGACTCTGATTCTATTTGTAGAGTTTTCCTACTCCCTCTCAGCTGAATAGCTCAGCATTCATTCAATCATTTATCCATATAATAAGTATTTAGTCAGTTATTCTTTCATAATGTATGAGTTCATTAAATAGACTTGCTGTACACTGAAAAGTTGTCAGCCATAGGACAGATTATGTGATCCGTGTCATCTTTATAGGAAAGTTCTTCTTTTTTATGCATTTAGTATAGGGTCTACATAGCCTCACTACACAGATCCGACTCGTAGTGATGCTCTTGTTTTCAGCCTCCCAAGTGCTGGGATTACAGGTGTGCGCCACTATGCCCAGTCTCAATCGCCCTCACAGCGGGCCTCGGGGGTGGGGCCGGCATAGCACATCCGGGATCTAACCTCGGTGCCTGTGTTTTAGTCTGCTGAGCTATCTGGTTGGCCCTCTGTGAGACCGTTCTCGATCCAGACCAGCTACTCTAAGACAGAAATCCTGAAGGCTTTCCAAGCTCAGGCTTTAGCCCACTGCATTCTAATCAATCATCTGTCTGTCTGTCTGTCTATGCATATACTACATTGAGATGTTGTATATGGTGTTTTATATTTATATTTTTATAATATAATATATTTTAAAGACATGTAGTGTGTCGTGTTTGTATATACACGCACCTATTATGCACCTAAAGGTATGCATATGCATGTAAGGGAGCTTTGTGAGACTTCCCAGGGAATCCAACGATCCTACAGAATAATGAAAATTAGCGGTGACAGAACTTTTAAATATCAGGAAGCACTGGGCTATTCCATGATGTCACAGAGGTCCCTTGAGAAAATGTGGTCATTAAGTACGTTGCCTGTGGTGATAAGAAGCCATTAAAATAAACAGAACTTCTCCATAATTACTAAATTTCTCAGCAAAACAATTAGAGCGCTTGAGACGTTTTGTGTCTGTCTTCCACAGAGATCAAAGTTTTTGCTTCTCCCATTTTGTGAAAAGTACTGGTTGAAATTGTGAAGCATAATCAAAAGAAAAAAGAAGTCAAGAGCCCTCTGGAGCATTTGACAGGAATTTTTGCTGTACTTAATGTTTTTTTTTTTTTTTAACTTGTGAGCTCTGAAATAAAATGCAATTAAGTTCACTTGTTCTTTGTGGAAAAGTTACTTTCCAATTATTCTACATGAAGTTACATTCTTAGAGTTAACATAATTAAACACACACTTTGTATTATAGTCAGAAACATGAAAGTATGTTATATACCACATAGGCACATTGCCTAGCACAGCATTTTGCTCTTCTGTATATGAGTGTGTCCCTCAATATTCAAATGCACTGGTTCCAGGACCCTCCCGGGTTTGCTCTTGTCATCAGAGGTAGCAAGTCAATGATTACCACAGTGTGTCAGTAGATAAGATATATTTGAAACTATTGCTATTAATAACCATACTACGTTAGACTGAGTGTCATACACGTTATAGTAAGTTTTTCTAACTTGTAGGATAACACTTTGGTTATATGTGGCCATAATTATCACCACAGCCCAGTACCCAGGACTAGGTAATAGTAGCTTTGCAAATTGGGAAAACAGTTTCTTTGGGTAGCTATTAAAAAATAAAAACACCTACACCTAGAGGACATCCCTGAAGAAGAGATATCTCCCAGGGAAGCCATAATACTACCATAAGAAATTAGCAAGCATCAACATAGAAAACAAAATAAAATAGACAATGACAAGATCCAGAAGTAAAATGTAACCACAGAGCCCCATCCCTGGGAGCATGAGATAGATGAAATTGGAAGTCAGACCCTGAAATGTCCTGAAATGGTAGCAACAGAAGTGAAAAAAATAAAGTCAAATGGAAAAGGCTATGGAGAAAATAATCTTTCAGGTACAAAAACAAAATTATGCATGTGATCAAAGCTATTTTACTCTTTCAGATTCTTCCACGAGGGAGTTAATATAATATTTACACGTGCAGGTATGATTTATTCACTTATGAGTACGATCTCTAATTGTAGCCATCTACATATAAAAGCTTCAACTTTATTTTTTTTATAGCTGAGTAATGTTCCATTCTTTAAAAATACCACATCTTTCTTTTATCCATTCCTTGGTGCATGGGCATTTGGGTTGCTTACAGAAATTAGCTATGACACAGCCCAACAGGAAATAAAACAACAATAACAACAACAAAAAGGAAATAAAACAACTGAGAAAAGAAAGAAGTAAGGAAATATATATATATATATTAGTAAGATAACTATACTACTAATTTCTGCTTTATTGAAAGGAACAGTTAATGCTTAATATTTTCACCAATTTTATGTGCTTATATCTGGTAGTCTGAACAGCTGCTTTGAAGACAACAATGTGTAATGTAACAACCATTGTTGATTTTTTATCATCTTGTTTTTTGAAATTTGGTATGTTTTCTATTGTTTATTACTATTATTTTATTGTCTTTAAAATAAAATAAAGGTATTAGAGTAGATATAGATAAAATGACAGACAAGCTTAGAAAAATGATGAAACAAAAAATGACCAAAATAGGAAATAAATGGAATCCATAGTAGACCCAAACAAAAACACAAGATATAAAAACCACCATTAAAATTATATGTAATAGGGGCTGGGAAGATGGCTCAGTAGAATAAGTGCTTACCTGCTAAGTGGAAGGGCCTGAATTCAATCTCCAGTTCCACCAAAAAAAAAAAAATAGTATATGTAATAGACTGAACAAAGGAGAGTAGAGGATATCACATTCTGAAGATAGAATTACAGGTAGTGAATATGACATGAAATGTATCTTAAAAATATCAAGAGACCATGAAAAATAACTTAAAAAGCTACAACATGAGGCAAAGCAGAATAAAATAAGGTTGACTGGGATCAATGAGAGACAGTGACAATGCCATGGAAAATAAAAATCTCTTTACAGAAATAAGAGCAAAGCTTTCCCAAGCATGTTTAAATAATTTGCATAGAAATAAAGTTATATAGAACTCCAAACAGCTATGACTCAAATAAAAATGCATGAAGACATATACTAATCAATATTCAAGAAATTCAACACAAGAACAGAATATTAAAAGCTGTTAGACAAAAGAAACACTTACAAAGGAAAGCCGATCAGAACCATAGCATAAATCTCAACACAAACCCTCAGGTCAAAAAAGATTTTGGAGTGAAGTATTTCAAGTCCTGAAAGAAAACAACTTCCAACTTTGACGTCTTCATTACTTTTCCCTTGTTTCTGTAACAAAAATGTCTGCCCAAAATTAGGGAAGGAAAAGCTTATTTAGCTCACAGGTGTTGAGGTTTTGGTCCATACTCAGCTGGCTCCAAGTCAGATTGTTACATGGCAGAGGGTAGCAATTCATGGCAAAGGAGGAACAGCAAAGAACAACAGGGAGGAGCAGCAGCTGTGGTGGCTATGACTAGCAAGCTCCTCCCCCTTCCACACACTGTATTCAGGCTATCTGCACCAGGGCAGGTGTAGCATTCATACCTATACTACCAACACTGGATGATGAATTAATCACCAATTCTAGAAGCTGCCTTAATTACTGCGTGAGACTGGGAGAACAACTAGACACAAGCCATAGCACTTGAAAACTATTTTTCAAAATCAGTGGAGAAATAAGATACTTCTATGACAAAGAACAGCTGAAGACATGTATGACCACCATACCAACCCTATAAACTACAACTGCAAGATATTCTAGACAAAGATAAATATGACCACAATCCCAAGAATAACAGCAGAAAGGAACCACCAGGCAGAGCAAGTGATCAAACAGAGGGGAAAAACAGGGAAGCAATACCAGGAAAATGATGCAACAAACATGAGCCAATCTCTATCAATTCACCAGTGAAAAAAAACAGAATGGAAGAACAGATTGAGAAACAAGGTTCAACAATATGGCATAAACAAGAAACACTTCTAACTCAAAAAGAAATAAATACACTGAAAATCAAAGAATAAAACATGATACTCCATGTAGGGGTAGCTATTCTGTTTGCAAACAATGTGAACTTCAAACCAAGAATAACCAAAAGAGATAAAGAAAGTCATTACATACTCATATTTGTTAGGGGAAAACTTCAAGAGGAAGAGACAACAATAATAAATATTCATACACCAAATATAGGAGTACTCCACTGTGTAAGACAAAGATTAATAGACATGAAAAATCAAATAAGCACTAGCACACATGAAATAGGGAACATATTATTCATTTATTACAGGGAGATAGATCAACTAAACAAGAAATCAACAAAGAAATATCAGAACTAAACCAAACCTATGAACTAATTAACTGAGTAGATATTTACAGAATGTTCCACCCAATGTAAGAATACACATTCTTCTCAGCCTCACAGGGAATATTCTCTAAAATAGCCCATATAAGGCCAGGGAGATAGCTCAGTAGAATAAGTTCTTCCCTGGCAAGCACAGGGGGCTGAGTTCAATCCCTGGTTCTGCCAAAAAAGAAAAAAAAAAATAGCCCATATACTAGCTCATGGAACATACCTAAGTAAGTACAAATGAATTGAAATTATCCAGGTATGTATTATCTGACCATACTGCAATGACACTGGAAATTAATGGCAAAAAAAACTGCAAAACACAAAAGAAATTCTATAAACACATGGAAATTAAATGACACTCTCCTGAACAATCAAAGGGATATAGATGAAATAGCGAAGAATTTAAGCAATATCTACAATTAAGTGAAAGTGCAGATACAACACAAAGGAACCTGTGTGACACAAGGAAAGTAGTCCTAAGAGGGAAATTCTCACATTAGGAAAACAAAATGAGCACAAATAAACAACCAAATGTCACATCTCAATCTTCTTTAAAAACAAGAGGAAGGCAAACACAAAGCCCATACAAAGGAGGAAATTATAGAGACTAGGCAGAAATTAGTACAATGGAGACTAATAAAACAATACAAAGAAATAATGAATCCTAGAGTTGGTTCTTTGAAAGAACAAGTAAAATTGATAAACCCTCAGCCAATCTCATAAAAACAAAGTAGAAAATGAAAGAAAAGACTCAGTGTCATGCATGGAGGAATTGAATGGGTGAAATCACTACAGTTCCTATAGACAGTCAGAAGATCATTAGTACCTACTTTCTTAGAATGGAAAATGCAGACAAAATGGTGAGAGTCTTAGATGTGTATGAATTACAAAAGATGAATAAAGAAGATATAAAAATTCTAAATAACTGTATATTAGGTAATGACATTGAAGACGTAATTAAAAACTTATGAACAAAGAAAAGCCCAGGTCTTGATGGAATCATGGTTGAGTTCTACAAGAAATTTATAGAAGATTTAAAGCCAATACTTCCTCAAAATCATTAATGGAATTGAATGGAAAGCAATATTCCCTTACACATTCCTGAAGGCAAGTGTTACCCTGATACCAAAACCAAGAAAGTTCCAACCAAAAGAGAGAACTAGATGCAAAAATCCAAAATAAGATATCAACAAATAGAATATAACAAATCGTCAAGAGGATTATACACCCTGACCACGTGGGATTCATCCCAGGAATGCAGGGATAGCTAGACATAAACAAGTCAATAAATGCAAGACACCACACCAACAAAGTCAAAGATGAAAACCACATGATCATTAAAATTGATTTAGAAATAGCTTTTAACAAAGGCCAGTATTCATTCATGATAAAAATCATATTGAAAATCTGAATAGATGGTCTTTACCTCAGTCTGATAAAAGCCATCTAGGACAAACCAATAGCCAACATTATACTACGTGGACAAAAACTGAAAACTTGCACTTTAAATTCAGGAATAAGGCAATGATGTCCACTATCACCACTCCTATTGAACATAGTACTGAAAATATTAGCCAGAACAATTAGACAAAGAGAGAAATCAAAGGAATAAAGACTGGAAAAGAAGTGAAATTATCATTATTCACAGACACTATGATACTTTACACACAAGACCCCAAAATTCCACCAAATGACTTCTAGATTTAATAACAAAGTTCAGTTGTATAACTGGAGACAAAGTCAACATTCAAAACTCAAGAGCAATCCTGTATACAAATATCAAACTCACTGAAAGAGAAATTAGGGAAACCACATCCTTCAAAATAGCACCTTCAAAAATGAAATACTTAGTAATCTAACAAAGAAAATTATATATATATATGTATATATATTTCACAATGTATATATATTACAATATATATATTTCACAATAAATATATATCTCACAATATACATATTTCACTATATATATATTTCACAAGATATATATGCATATATTTCTCTATATATATATATTATTCACAATATTTTGAAAAGGAGATTGAAGTGATTTCTTAAAATGGAAACATATGCCTTGCTCATGAATAGGAAATACCAACATGGTAAAAATGACCATACTCCCAAAATTGTTGTTCAGATGTAAAGCAATCTCAATCAAAATACCATAAGCATACATACCTCACAGAACTAGATACAACATGGCTAAAATCTGTTTGGAACTAGAAGAGACCTAGAAGAATGAAAGCAATTCTGGGCAATAAAGGTAAAGCAAGAGACATCACAATCTTTGACTTAATATTATACTACAGAGCTACTATCATCAAATCAGTATGGCACTGGCTAAAAACAACAACAACAAAACAGAGCTAGGGATTAATGGAACAAATTAGATGATGTAGATACAACTACAAACACATTCCACCACCTTATCTTTGACAAAGAGCCAAACTTGTCTACTAGAAGAAACATAGCCTATTAAATAAATGGTGCTGGTAAAACTGGATTTCCATGTGCCAAAGACTAAAATAAGACCCATGTCAATTTTCATGCACTAAACTAAAGTCAAAATGGAACAAATATCTATATATTAAAACAGAAATGCTGCTGTGCTGGCCCTGTCCCCAGGGCATGCTGAGATGGCCACTGAGCCTAGGGGGGGTGGTGCACACCTGTAATCCCAGAACTTGGGAGGCTAAAAACAGGAAAATCACTACTAGTCCAATCTGTGTAGTGAGACCCTGTCGACCCTTTGCTAAATACATAAGAAAAAAACAGAAACACTAAGTCAACTCAAAGAGAAAATAGGTAGAAATTTTGAAGACAGAAGATTTATGAAGAGAGTTCATGGAACAAAACCCAAACTGAACAGGAAATACTTAAAAGAATCAACAATTGGGGTCTCATCTATTGAACAGCATTTGAACATGAGCAGAAATCATCAACAGAGTGAAAAAGCAACTCTCAAGTTGGGAATTTTAGTCAATTTTCCTTCAGCCAAAGGATTTCTCTCTAGAACATACAAAGAAATGAAAATAATCAGTCCATCCAAACTGAAAGACCTAATTAAAAAATGGGCATCTGATATGAATACACACATCTCAGATGAGGAAATACAAATGACAAATAAATATATGAAAAAAAAATGTTCAATACCATTGGTCATTTGAGACACAAAGCCGAGCAAACCTGAGATTGTATCTCACTCCAGAATGAATGGCTATCATGCAGAAAGCAACCAATAACTAATGCTGGCAGGGCTATGGGTAAGAAGGAACTCTTCTCCACTGCTAAATGGGAGTGTAGATTGGTACAACCAATGTGAAAATCAGTGTAGGGATTTCTCAGAAAACTAAGATTAGAGGTCACATTTAACCCAGGTGTTTCTCCTTCTGCATGTTTTTCCAAAAGAATTGAAAGTATATTACAGTGATATTTGCTTACCCATGTTTATAGCATCATAAATTGTAATAGCTAAATCAGTGGGAAACAAAAACAACAACAGATGCTCATCAACCAAAGAAGGGATAAAAAAGATGTGGCAATTTTATATAATGGAGTACTACCTAACCACAAAGAAGGATAAATCTGAGACTTTCATAGGGAAACAGATGCAATTTGAGACTATATTCATAAGTATAATAAATCAGACTTGCACACATAGTCTTTATATTGTCTCCCTAGTGTAAGAAACTGTAAGAGTAAATAAGATATCAAATATACAAAAGATATTGTAAAATGGAAAGAAACTTTTCAAAAGGAAAGAAAAACTGGGATTAAGGAAATTTTAAAAAGTGAAAAAAAATATATAATAGGTGAGATAGTTATAATAATTTATATTAGTTCATTAAAAATTTCACACTTTTATTGTTTAATTCATTTCAATACCTATAGCTTACAATCTGAACAACGGATTTCAAGATTACAATATGCAGTGTATTAACCTTTGTTATTTTCCTATTGTCTTGCTTTGAAATCTTGTATCGTTTTTCTTATTTTTTCTCTTTAAAATAAAAAAAAGATTAAAGACATTACATAGATATGTTGCTATTTTGTATTGCCTTGGAAAGATGTTCTCAGAAATTGTCCTGGAACAATTACTATCCTCTCTACCATCCATCCTGGATCTCTCCTCTCTCTCTCTCTCTCTC